>VDFB02322588.1:56515-82854 GCA_007258455.2 Sequoia sempervirens | reverse complement strand
TATTAAAATACAATTACAAGACTTAGAACTTGGAAGGCTCATGTTGTGTCTAACCCTAGCATTCTCCCACATGAAATCTACATTACAAGACATAATAGAAAATTAAAACTTAAATAAAGCTCTAGAAGAAGCAAGACTCGTGGACTCTTTACACCAATTAAACTTCTCCATGCTTGTTGGCTTAGTGTGAGAATCTACAACATTAACCAAAGCATCAAATATTTGTATTATGACTTATCCAACCTGCATCATCTCATAGAAAAATTAATATTGAACAAAAATATGATTTGTGTGATTATGGTACATCAAATTCTTCACCAAACAGTTGAAAATCTAATCCTAACTTATTTCCACTTTTAACCAATAACTAAACAAGATTTGTATAACTACAATACCTCTTTATAGAAATGTGTCATAGCAATGTACTCTATTTCTATATTGGACAACATAATTATGGGATTTTTTTTACTCTTCTAACTAATAACTCCTTCGAATGGAGAAAGCGCATAACTTACAATGCTCCTCCTAGTATTCAAATTGCTATTATAAGATCAAAATTAACAAATCCTTGTATAGGAAACTTTTTCCCCACATCATTAGTCCCATAATAACAATTACAATATGAAGAAATCCCTTACAAAGATATGAAAACCCATTTCACATAAGTACAATTCTCTTGACCTAGGTTAGATATAAACATGGTAAGAATTCACATTGCTTAGGTAATATTATTCTTGAATAGACCATATAATATATTGGGATTTCTATAGCACTAGCATACAAAAATAAATATATCCTCCAAAACGTTATTTGACTTAGGACATCAATGCAATGATAACTTAGTATAAATAGTAAAATATTAATTGGATTATAATAATCCATTTCAAATCTCTACAAAATAGTTTTAACTTGCTTACTATAACAAATCCAAGCATTTATGCCAACCAATTCAGTGTTAATATCTATAGCCAAATATAGTTTGTAGCCTAAAACTATTCATGTTAAAAGAACCAAACAACTATGTTTTGGGCTCTTTAGTCGTCTCATTATTTTCAATGATCTTGTCACCAACATATAGGAAAATGATTAGTAATAGATCATCAACTAATTTATAAACACAATAATAATATATGCTTCTAAAAAATTAAGGTCCAATCTAAAAACATCAAACTTGTAACACTACATCTTTTCTTCTTTAGAATCTACAATAATCATTTCAACCTATGGTGTAAGTTTTCTTTTCCTTTTTCCATAAAATTATTATGTTATTTCATTCAAATTTATTCCTGAAGACCTACATACAAGGAAACTATTTTAGCATAGAGTTGCAAAAGTGCTAAATCATAAGAGAGAACAATACAAATTAGGAATCTAATAGAAAAAAAATTAATAGGAGAAAAGATTTAGCCTAAATACTTCTCAACCTAGGAGTAACCTGTTGTGGTCTAGTTCTTTCCTTTTTCCTTTTGAACTATTCATTTACTCCAAATACCCTCTTAAACACCCACTTTCAACTAATGGTTTCCCTTCTCTCAAGCAACTCAATTAAAGTTCAACCATCACACCTATCAAATTCTATAATCTCACCATATATGTCATCCACTAAAGATTTATGCTCATTCAAAGGAAGAGCCTCATTCATAGGTCTAAGTTGATTATTTGTACCTTATACTTATCCTTCACTTGATTGACATGAGTTTCTTGATATTTAAATTATATCAACTTTAGCTTTCAGTCAATCTTGATTTTTTGGATTCCCAAGAGACTCTTGGCTTATGGTTTTCCACACAAAAGGGAAGAGGAGTAGGTACTTGAGGTCATGTAAGGAAATTTCAATTTGTAACTTGAATTCACAAGGAAATTTGATCTTAGATCCCATAAAGAAATTTATTTGGAAATAAAATTTACTGCAACAACATGTACTATTTTCCTTATTTTATCTGTACTTAATTTGCTAATTTCTAAACTGTTGTAATGTTTAATTTATTTTTATTCTTCTATATGTTGATATCATGTCATTTTGGGCATCAAAAGTTAGTTTTGTTGATCCAAAAAAATTGGTTGGATGCATTCACTTAGTTCCCTCATTTTTGGATGGAGACTTCATTTATAATTATGACCTTGGTCATGATTGTTGGGGCAACATTGACCCCTAATTTCATTGTTTTGTTTATTGAGTTTTTCTTTATCAAATTATTCATTACAACTAGTTTTCATGTGTGTTACTTGAATTGGATTTGACTACTTAATTATTTATAGCTAGAATAGAGTTTTTATCATTTTTAGAATATTATTAGATGTAAAAAAAATTAATTCACTAAACTATTTATAAATATGATTGCAATCGAAACAAGAAAAATTCTCCCATTTGATGTTAGATCCCAATAGTGCTTATTAGCATCACATTATTTAGACACTATTTGTAACCTCCCTATTAAATATATTTTTACAAAACATTTAAAGTATCTTAGAAAATAAATAATCCCTTTCGCCACTTAGAAATGTAACTTGGCCCTGTTCTATAATGTTTGGAGACTAGACATTATTTATCATCCACATAATTAAAGTACAATTACAAGAATTAGGACTTGTAACCTATGTATGCATGGATAGTCCTATCATTCTCCCACATTTTATTTATATTTAAATATCAAGTGAAAATTAAATAATTCTATAGAAGAATAAATACATGTGGACTATCTACACAAGCTAAACTTCTCCACACTTATTAGCTTAGCGTGAGAATCTACAACATTAACCAAAGCATCAAATTTGTTATTATAAATTAATCACCCTTTACCATCTCCTAGGTAAAGTGATAATGAACATAAATTATTAGATTCTTCACCAAAAAAATGATGTTCTAATTACATCTAATCCTAACTTATTCCACTTAACCAATAACTAGAAAATCATATAACCGTGCAATACTTAATTATGGAAATGTGTTATAGAAATATACTCTATTTCTATAGTGGACAAAAAAATTATGCAATCCTATTTACTCATATAACTATAAAATTCTCCAAATATAGAAAGAACATAAGTTATATTTCTCCTCCTACTATCCAAATTGTTAGTATAATCAAAATAAAAAAACCTTGTATATGAAGTATTTTTATCACATCATTAGTCCCATGATATGAAAATGTAATATGAAGAAATCCCTTGCAAACATATGAAGCAATTTCAAATAATTACAATGATCTTGACCTAGGTGAGATATAAACATGGTACAAATTCCCATTGCTTGGGTAATATCTATTCATTAATAGACCATAAAATACATTAAATTTCTACTATATTAGCATATAAAAAGTTAAGCATATTTTCCAAACCATTATTTGACTTAGGACATTAAAACAATGATAAATTATAATTGATAGGTCATAAAATATTATTATTTTCAAGCATTGCAAATCTCTAATAAATAGTTTAAACTTGTTTACACTAACTAAGCCAAATTTTTATCCTATCCAATTCCTTGCTAATTTTTATACCCAAAATCTAATTTGTAGAATTGAAATTAGTCATGTCAAAAGCACCAAAATAAGGTTTTGATCTCTTTAATCATCTCCTTACTTTTTCAATGAACCTTTCACCAATATATAGGAAAATTATTCATGATAGATCATCAAATAATTTAAAAACACAATAATTATATTCACTTTTAATGAAAATAAGGTCCAAAATATAAGAAAATCAAACTTTTGACACCACATTCATTTATCTTTAGATCCTACAATGACCATTTCAACCTATAGAGAAATTTATCCTTTCCTCTTTTCACAAAAAATGAGGTTGTTTCATTCAAATTTCTTCCTTGAGATCCACATGAAAAATATTTTTTTTAGCATTTGATTTCTCTAGTTCTAAATTATAAGAAAGAAAAATATAAATTAGGAATCTAATAGAATGTATTTTCATAATAGGAAAAAATATTTAACTCGAATACCTCTCAACCTAGGAATAACCTTTTGTGACTATTCTTTAATCTTACCTTTTGAATTATTCATTTGCTCCAAATTTCCTCTTAAACATCCACTTGCAACCAATAGGCTCCCTTCCATTTGGAAACCCAATTAGAATTTAAGTCTCACACCTATAAAATTACATCATATGTTCATGCATATCATCCATTAAGACTCATTCTCCTTCAAATAAAGAGAGTCGTTCAAAATTCTATGTGCATTGATAATACAAGATAAAAATATACACAATACAAATTTTGTGGGTTGCATCTATCAAATAGTTGTTATTTCCTTTGTACATATACAATGGTTTAGTAAGAGTCTCCTACTATTTTCCCTCCAAAATAGTTTGATCTAAATATCCTTATTCCTCTATAAATTTATTCCTCAAGATCCTCATGAAAAAGTAGCTTTAACATTCATTTGATTTACTTCTAAAAAATAAGAAACACCAATAGAAAGTAAGAATCTAATATGGGTTAGTTTTGAAATAGGATAAAATATTTCACCAAAATCCTTCTCAACCTAGGAGTAACCTTTCTCCACAATTTATTTTCTTATATTTCTTTCAAATATTGATTTTCTTCAAAATTTACTTTGAAACACCCACTTGCAACCTCTAGGTTTCCTTTCCTTGGGTAGATCAACTAGAATCCAAGTTTCACACCAATCCAATATCATCATTTCATCCTTCATGGCCTTCATCCAAGAATTATGTTCATTGAAAGAAAGAGGTACATTCACCTATCTAAGTTCATCCTTATTAGAATATAACTAAAAAATACAATAGAAAATAGATGAGTCATATTTGTAAACTATTTTTTATTATTGAATACACACAAGACAACTGAGAGGGGGGTGAATTAGTTGTACATTAAAACATCAAAAACCCTCATAAACATTTAGATCCACGTCAACTTAATTAACCCTTAATCTATTAGAATGATTTAGCATGAAAGCAAATAAGACAAACTAAAACACATCAACACCTTGCACAATAGAACACTAGATTTATGTGGAAAACCCAAGGGAAAAAACACGGTGAGGATTAGCTCACAATATAAAGTAATGAAACACCAAATACAAAAGGCTCACTTCTAGAGGGCTTACTACCCAAAAGAAAGAAGGGCTCACTACCAGATTACATAAAACAAGAAAAAAAATGTTATAGAGAGAAATCCATCTCAATGCAATAGAAAATTCTACTAGAGCATCACCAACACATTAACAACCTTCATAAATATTGTAGACACTTTTTCTCATATCACTATCCAGTATCACTTTCTAAGAGAGAAAGTTGCTAAGAATGAATTAAAGTTGGAGTATGTGACTACAAAGTATCAAATATTAGACATTTTCATAAAGTCTCTTCCAACACATACATTTGAATATCTCAGAAAAAAGCTAGGGGTTATTGCCCCTCCTTTCAACTAGATGCATAAGATGGTGCATCTGTCCAGGGGTGAAATTAAAGATGAATTATTTATCTTGGACTGATGAAGGCTACCTCTCATGGTGAGTAGGTTGTGTTTTCTTTGGTTGGTACAGTCAGGGGGAGCATATCGTGTGCCTAAAAGTGAGAGAGAGAGAGAAGTAAAGTGTGTAGGTTTTTCCCTTTGTTATTAATTTCAAAGGGGGAGAGCGAAGTTTGAAAAAAACAAGGAAAGAATTGTAATAAAAGTGAAGGAAAAAGTGGAGAGAGATGTTTCCAAGTAAGGGGGTGAGTCCCTTGAGTGTTGGAGATACATACTTTCTTTTGTTGTTGATGGTTTTTCAATAGGTGTTGTTATCAATGACAAAGGGGGAGATTGTTGTACTATGTTTTCATTACTATTGTTATTGGTGTTAACCTCTAGTTTGGTCATGATGAGAAGGGGTTTTTGGTGTTGACCAGGTGTTGCAGATGTAACAAGGTCACTTGGTTTCCAAGTGCTTTTGAGAAATTTTGGTACAAGGTGATAGAGATGTGTTCTATGTTGTGCTCTACACTTCTTCATGCTTGAAGATGTGCCTATGCACTTTGGATGTCATGATCATAAGACTCTCAACCTATTTTATATCCATAGTTTTAAATTCTAGATCATGTGACAATAGAAGATTTGTTTGACAATGTTTATCTTGTGAAGAGGGATATCTAGGAGAAATGGAATTTCTCTGCATTTCTCCATGTTGAAGTTTCTTGTCTTTTAGATTTGGGAATGTGCTAATGACTCTTGTATCTATCTTCCCTTGGATGGTTTTGTGATCAATTGTTTTGCAAGCTTGGTTCAAGAATTTTATCTTAGTGGAAATTTGACTTGTTGCATAAGATAATAGCTTTTTCAGTTTCATGTGTTTGTACCAGTGATTTTTAATATTTTGTTGATGTTGAAATATTCCATTATTTTTCATATTTTTCTACATGTTCCACAAGATGTTTCCAAACCTAGTGAAGTGTTAATTTGGTTGCTTGGTAGTGTTAATGACCGTTTGGAAAACCTAGAAAGTTAGGACTATTTGTGGATGTGCTTTGTGGTCTGTGGAAGCATGGTGTAGCATGTAAGTGTAGATCCAGGTCCATGCTAACCCTTGAAGTGTTTCACCTTCACTTCTTTCCACTGCAAAAGATTTTGGTACTGAACTATTTGGTGATTTCATGTTTGAGGTGTATGCATTTCATTGAAGCCAACATGGAGAATATTTCTCATGGTTGTGGAAGGTATATATGCAAGGACAATAATTGGAGGAGTGTTTGATGTGAGACGTGGTGCAATATGATGTATGTGTGATCAAGTGTTGTGATTTTAGTGCAAGAAGTATTGAGCATAAGGTGTCTACATTTTAGTGTGCCTAAAGTTGCTAAAGGCGGTGAGTTGAAGGTTGCAGATGGTTGTGGTAGATTCTCCTATTTCTCAGAGGTAGTGAAACTCCTTGTATGAGTCTCTTTTTATTCTATTGTATTTCGGAAGAGGTGATCTTCCTACATAGTGAACCTTTCCTTCTTTTAGATAGTGAGTCCTTTGGATAGTGAGCCCTTTCGGTAGTGATCCTTTTGTAATAGGTGTTGATATTCATATAGTGAACTGATCCTCACCATGGTTTTTCCCTTACCGAGTCTTCCATGTGAAATCTAGTTTTCTATTATGTATCGTCGTTGATGTGTTGATATTTAATTTGTTTTTGTTCATGTTGATGCTTAATAATGTTTTAAAATTTTTAATGCACAACTGATTCACCCGGGTATGTGTAGGGTCATCATGGAAAAAATAGGCCCTTAAGTGGCAAAAAATTAGAGTTAGGCAACTTGACGTAAAAATTTGAATAAGTTATCTATATTATTTCAAAAATATATAATAATAGAATCTATAGCAAATTGAATGTAGTTTCTAAACTACTAGGTTTTTTTTTTTTTTTAAATCTATTTGGTGAAAATTTGAAATTTCAATGTAGTAGTACTTAAATTTTAGGGAAAAAATAAAAGGTAGGTGTCTGTCTAACCACCCTAACCACAATAAAATGATAATATTTTTTTATAATATTTTAGATATAAGTAGAGGACTCATGTCCCGATGATGCATATTTTTTGTAATATTTTTCCAAGTAAATAATTAAATATGAATTTTTTTATTACAATTTTTAAAAAATATAAAACTTGTGTCTCACAATTAACTTGGTCAAAACTTCATGAATTTTTTTTTTAATCTTATAGTATGTGAAGCATATAATGTGACACATGTTTTAGATTCAAAAATGTGATACCATTTGAAATCTATAGATGTTTTTCAATTAGCCTATCAATCAAGACTTTAGTCGTAATTCAAATAGAAAATGAATAATAATTATTTATTAAATTCAAAGTAAAGCATAATTTATATTGGTGGAAAGCTGAGAATCTCCTTTAAAACCCTTTTTGTTCCATCAATTTTGGGTAAAAAGAATTTGTTAGCCACATACCCTACACATACCCATCATATCCCCACTTTTTGGCCCATCATGATCTTGCACATACCCACCCCCCCTCTAAATTTTTCTATGTGTCTAACACCTATGTGATCTTAACCCTTTTATAAGACTTATTCGCATTTCCCATATGATATTTATCTTTTCCCATTTACCATTTAATGTTTGTTTATTTTCTTATATATGCACTAAAAAATTTCCTACGGTTTTCCTTTTATCTCACATGTTGTGGATCATGGAAATCTAAAATCATAATAATCCCTCTATCCTTGATTCTCTTAACCTTCTCTAAAAAAATTAGCCTCTTTAGATTAAAGTTCAAATGCAATCCATGTGTTTTAAGTTCACTTATTTTTCCACCAAATTGTAGTGCAAGGCCCATTAATGACCACATACTACATTTCCACCCTTCCCTTGCTTTATTTTTTCTCAAAAATAAGAACTAATATCTCTTATTTAACATTTCCACAATCACAATCAAGCTTCTTCCTTGCATTTTATCATTTTACTATCATCTTGGAGTTTTAAAGTATTGGTGGAAATTTTTCTAGAACATTGGAGTATTCCTAGAGTCTTTTTTTTAAGATTTGGATCCTTTATTTAAAGTCCTTTAAATATTTTCCCTTAGCCTTTTTGAGGTTTCATTTGTTTCTCTCTTCTTTCCATAATGCTACCCATGTTTTCTCTTCCATATCCATTAGATCTTCCCTCTTTCATTTCTTCTTTTTTTCCCATGCACCTTGTTCCATCATTTTCTTCTTTCTCAAACTCTTGGTATCTTCTAAATTGTATCCTTGTGATCCAACTCATTATCCTTTTGCACCTTCTAAAGTTGTCTTTTAATCACCATTATTACTATATCCTTATGTTTCCTCCTCATTATCCTTTTGCACCTTCTAAGGTTATCTTTTAATCACCATTATTGCTATATATTGTTTTTCCATGGCTATGATTTTATTTTTCATATGATATCAAATGTGTGTGTAGATTTTGCTGTAATTTAGCAAAGTGGGTTGATTAAAGGAATCTTTTGGGAAATTTCATAGAAATGGGTTACCAAAAGGGGGTTAAAAGTAGAAACTATTTTAATTAGGTTAAAGTTGAGAAGGGCCAACACCTATTTATAAAGTAGGCATAGAGACAAAAGATAGGTGACTCACAAAAACTGAGATAGCCTAAAAAGAAAAGTGAAACTCACAAGTAGTGAGCCTATTGAGAAATAAATGGACCATTCCTTTGACCAGAGTATGAAACCATAAACAAAGACCAGTTGCAAAGAAACAGACATAGCAACAAAAAGAACACCTCTTGAGACAAGGGAAAACCAATGAAGTCTTTTAGCTTAAAAATGAACTAAGGGTTGCAACCATCATACAACAACTTCTAGGTTAAATTTTGGCATAAAATGAAAAATAAACCCAAGGGACATGGGAGTCCCTTACCACAAGAAACCCACCTTATCAGCAAACCCAAGCTCCTCCTCCATAAGAGCACACTCCACCTCAATAGTGTTGGAAATAAAAAGAGAAGGCCAATAAAAGAGGGAAGAAAGCCTCAATATCTCAATAGAAACAATCTCCACCTTCAGTTTAGAGAACCAAACTCATAAGCTTCATAGAGAAAAAGATCAATGGGCCCAAAATGACATGTGAAACATGTCTGAATTATCCAAATATGGATATATATTTTGATTCTCATTTATAAATTTATTTGCAAATCATTGTGTGATGTTCAAAATTCTTTAATCGATGATTTTTTTCATAGTGTGCAATTGAGAACATGCAAATCGAGTTAGTGACACATTGAGATTGGGCTTCATGCAAGGGTGGGTTGCATGGTGTGAGCAACCACTTGTTAGGTTTTGTGATGTTAATGCAAAACTTATATGGTTGTGCATCTATGAGTTAATATTCAATTCTTATGTTGCATATTTGTGGTTTATCTATATGTTCAAATCTATAGGATTAAATCTACATAGTAGACCAAGTATTGGGTCTCAAATCCACTTACACCTTAAGTGAGACTACCATGTTCAAGATTGTTTCTTTTAGAAAGATGGTGCTTAGTTTGTTAATGCTTGAGCAACAAGATCATTATGCATAGAGAGAGGAAATCCTAGTTATCAAGCTTCATTTCCTAACTCTTTATATTGGTTGATTTAAGCTATATATATGGAATTTCATTTACATTTTTATTTAAAATCAATATAATATCAAATTAGCTTTTGTTTACTAGTGTATGAATGAATGGACCTAATTTGTGTCAAACTCTTACAAAACTTAAACAAATAATCTATGGTTCCTAAAAATTATCTATCAATAATGATTTGAACAATAATGAATTCCTCCAGTAGTCTAAGGATGCTTTCTCACTTGAACCTGTGCTACCCGATCTGAGATTTCACGTTTGAGTACAGATCTTTGATTGCTACAAGCATGGTAAACATCCATCTATATAAAGTAGATGAATGTAGGTATGAACTACTATATGAGATTCAAAACATTTTGAACCACATGATGGATATAAAATTATGGAATTATATATTTGTATGTATTCTATTTATTAAATTGTTTGTTGTTGTCAAGGTTGAAGGGCAATGTAGATACAACCCAGAGCCAACCACCTATATGTGTCTTTGAGATGGGGATAGCTTGTTGAGACAGGAGAGAACCAGGAGCCAGAATACAATCTTCTATGATACCATGGCTCTCTTTGGCTAACACAAAAACCTTCTATTCAATAGATATAGAGACCAAATTTCCTTTTAGTAGCAGATTTGGTAATGTAAATAGATTATCAAGTTGGCACAAAATAAAACTAAGCAACTTCAAGAAACATGAATTTGAATTGACCATACCGATACACGGTGAGTCATGTGGTATCGGCTTAGGGTTATGTTCATGAATGTGGAAGACCAAATCATTTGTTAGTGGATTATGTAGTCACCATTCATAAGCATTATGGGTGA
Source organism: Sequoia sempervirens (assembly GCA_007258455.2). Classification (NCBI taxonomy): domain Eukaryota; kingdom Viridiplantae; phylum Streptophyta; class Pinopsida; order Cupressales; family Cupressaceae; genus Sequoia; species Sequoia sempervirens. The sequence continues at coordinate 71,976 of VDFB02322588.1, read as the reverse complement.
TGGCTACTAGGTGATATACGTGATCTACAACCACCTTAGAATGAGAGCCAGCCTCACACAATTTGTGGAGAAGCAATAGAAAACCTGTCTTGAGTCTCCCATACACAAAAACTGGACAACCAACAGCCAAAAGGGAAGATCAAACACCAAAATGCTTCAAATTCCATGTTCTATGTGAACTGTGATGTGTTCGCTTGTTCAGCCAGGGGGAGAGCATGGGTTTGTTGGTTTAGGAAGGGGGTGTAAACACATTTGCTGCCTGCTGAAAGAGGTGAGTTTGCTAAAATAGGTTTTATATGTGTTTTGAGGGTCTCTAACCTTCCCAAGGACTCCTAACAAAAGTCAAGCAACCCATCCCCTGACCTCCTAAGAAAAATAACAAAACTTTCGGCTAATAAACCAAGCGTAGTTAGTGCAAACTCAGTTTCCTAATGGTGCCAATGCTCCAACTAAACATGTAACCTATTTCCCAATGGTCCACTTCACTTAGACTCATTTTAGATCATGTAACACCCAAACAAGACCAAGCTTTGTACAGTCTTTATTTATTTGATCTTTAATTTTCTTCACAATGTGAATCATCTTACAACGGTCCTTCAAGGATGAATTATAAACAAAGTCATCAAGTACTTGAACAAGGAACACAATTGTAACACCCCTCCTTTTTGTGCTCTGTTAATCAGGCAATGTTTTCCTATGTTATGCTTCAATCATGTTAACATGTGAATTAATGATGCTTTATGCTTTGATTATGTTAATAATGTTAGCTTTGTCAATTAGTGATATTGTATTGGTGAAGGGATTTTATTATCATCATTATGAAAAGTTCTATGATCGAGATTTCCTTCACTAGTGGTGTCCGATCATATTATGTATATAGTGCACGCTCGACATGTCTTTGTTGCAAAGTCAAGGCATATGACATCACCCACCGGGTTTCTGTGTCTCGAGTGTCCATTGACCAACGGAAATTAATTGTATAGTTTTCCAACTAGGTCGCCACCTAGTCCCAGTATGTCGCTTGTCGCTTGGACTGCTTGTTTTATCTTGGTCGTTTCCCCTTGAGTGTTTATTTAATTTCAAGTTAAAGTTTATTTAATGGCTTGCGTAGTTTGATTAATGATTAAGCGTGTTTAGTTGCAAGCCAAAAGTGATTAAATAGCTTTTGGAAATTTTAAATGATGAATATTTTGTCTTTTGGAGATGTTGGAAAATTAGTGTTTAGTTAATTAATTTAATTGAATTAATAAAATAATCTAATTTCGAATTAGACTTATTTTATTGATAATTTGAATTAATTGTGTGAATTAATTAAATTATCCCTTTTGAATTAAAAGTGTAAAAGATTTAATTCTTTTGTTGAATATAAAGTGCTAAAATAATTTTGAATTCAAATTGGAAATAGAAAATGGGTTAAAGTTATTAAAAATTCAAATAATTCTTATGCAAGACTTTGGGGGTAAAAAGGATATTTTCTGAATTAGTTGACTTTTTTGGAAAAGATATTTGTGTTTGAAATTGAAATTGGAATTGGAATGAAATGTTGATTTGAATTTGAGTTCAATTTTAATTAGAATTTGAATTTAATTGGAAGTTGAATTTGAATGTGAATTTGGGGAGTTTGGAAGAAAAAGGATATATTTTATTTTAGGGTTTTCTTTTCAACCTCCATGGATTCTTGGTTGGAGTTTTGGGTGGAGAGGCTTGAAGGAGTGCTTGGAAAAATCTCCATGGAGGAAGCTTGCCAAGTTTGGAGAAAACATAAGGTTTTATCCTTCCTCCCTTCATCTTCTTGCTCTTTTTGAATGGTTGAAGATATAGTTTTAGATTCAATAAAACCCTTGGAAAAGCTTTCAATTTGCACAATGGTAATGGATTTGAAAATAGAAAGAAAATTCAAGAAAGCTCAATGATTAAACTAGACTTGTGAAAACCCATGTTGTTGTTTTGAATAAGTTCTATTTTTTTTTGAAATGGGTGGGGATTATTTTCATAATTTGAGCATGAAATCAAGTTTTGGGCATAGATAATTGTGAGTACAACCATATATCTTAACATATGAAATACCCACAAATATATAAGCTTCTTTGTTTGTCTTGTGCTTTTCTTGCAGTATGTCATGTTGTGTCTTTCATAAACACCCAATGGTGGAAGGGGTAAAATGGGGACCTGAATATTTTAGTTTGATCTTTTGAGTAGGTTCCCAACCCTTTTTGGTTTTTTAATTTTTTTTTGCGTGCTTGAGTCATAGTTGGTTGGGTTGGTTTACTCCTCCTATGCTCTAATAGTTTGCGTAGTTGGTATGCATTAGATTTTCATGGTATATCTTGCATGGGTGATTTTGATTGATCAAGTTGCTATTTATTACAAGATTTTAGTCTAAAATTAGTGAACATGAGGTGGTTTTTATTGTTGGTCCTCTTTATGATGAGCTTAGACTCTTGGTTCTAATTTTTCACCTACATGTTGTCAATTCAATTAACATGAGGATCCTAATTCCAAGGGAGTTATCACCTCTCCTTGTTTGCATCTTAACTTTTGATGTTACCTTCACATTAGAAAAGTTATGAAGTCTATTTGAGGCATACTCTTTATGATCATGATCAATATATCTAGGGTTTTACTATTATAGTTATGGTCACGAGTGTTGAAATTGGGTGAGTATAGATTTTATTGTTGATCATTATTAGGTTACTTTAAAGAGGTGAGAGTATTCATGGTAAGGGCCAATTTAATTAAGACTTGGAAATTTTTTTTATCATTCAAAAATCATTAAGGTGGGGTTATTTAAGGTTATGGAAGGCTCTTTTGTTAGTGTAGGTTTTTTATTTTCCTTATGCTAGGGGTATTTCTTTTTTCTTACACATATTATTTAAGCTTGCTTAGGTTTATTAAGAGTGGGTAATATGAGGACACGTGGTGAAATACATCAGCTACATGTGTCACTCTCTCCCACACATGGGTAGTTGAGTTACACATCCTCTTTTGGCTTGTTGTGCCACCTCTCATAACCACTATTATGTTTTTACCTAGGTAGGTTATGGGGTAGTTGGGTTTCTCACCCTCTTTTGGCTTTGTGTGCGACCTCCTTTTTGTCTTCACCTAAGGAGGCTATGCCACATGTTTTGTCATTTACCAAGTAGGTAAAACCTCCCACCTTTTTATGGGTAGTAGAAATTAGTGCACCTCTTGGATGCATTTACCCTTATTTTTTGATATATTGAGCACTCTCCTCTCACCTTTACTAGTTCGGCTAGTTCGGTGATTGCCCCGTGAGAGTATTGAGAGTATTATGTAATTTCTCTTGCCTTGTCTCTATTTTTCTCTCATTTCAGATTTCACTCCATTCTACTATTTTGATCTTTGATCATCTGTTGAGTGGAGTTGCATGTGATCTACGACTAACATCAAATCCTGGCACAATTCTCGCTTCTCGTAGAATCTAACATGATATCAAATTCGTTTTGTCTGCTATAGCTCATTGTTTTTCTATTTTTTTGAGATCGAGACTTATATAAAGCTAACATTTTTCCTCAAAAACCAAGTATGCTCTTCTCCTACATCCTCATATGACTTGGAGAATCATAATAGTTTAAAGGAAGAATAAGCATATATTTAATTTGGTTTACATATATATGTTCCTGAGATCTAGGTGATTTGCAACTTTTTAGTAATATTGGAGACTTTTCAGCGTTTCCAAAGAGTCTAGAAGGTATGGGAAAGTCACAATTGACTTTTATTTCACCAAAATCAGAGATTGGAGGACACAGTAAAAAAATCAAAGTTAAAAATTTGATTTTTTTTACTTGAGCTATTTTCATTTTGGCATCAGTAATCCAGTGTCTGCTCATTGGTAAGCAAAATTATTTCTGGGTTTTATTACTAGGGTCGAGAAACCATTTGGGTATTCATTAATTTTTGCATACATCTGATAAATTTTTCAAAAAAAATCATAAGGAGGCGTGTGTTGTTCATCACACGCAAATTTTGCATTTTTCTTCAAAAGCGCATAACTTTTGCCTCGAGTGTCATATTTTTGCAAACAAGTACTTGACGGAAAGCTAGAAATGAGAAATTTCCATCCACAAAGGTTTTGATAAAAAAATTAGTCTTTCTCTATAAGATATTGTAGGTTGAAGCTGTTGCATTTTTTATCTTCAATAGGTCATATCTTTCACTTTTGTAATCCATTTCTCAAAAATGAAAAGGTGTTGGAAAGATATTGAAGAGTAAAACAAAGCTACAAGGTGTTTTTTTGAACTTTATTTTAAAATTAATTTGTATCAAAATTTTCAATTTTTGCCATTAAAAGGCCTTAAAAGCCTTGTAATCTAGAAAATCTTTGTAAAAGCACTAATCATAAAGTGCCAATATTGTAATATCTAGGGGGGGTATTTTTGAGACTAGTGGGAAGAGGGGTTTCTCATGTATCTTCTTTCTTCACACTTTTCTTTCTTATTTGCAATCTTCTTTTCTACTCTCATGGATGCATCTACAGTTCCTATTTTAACACCATATAACTATTTTGAAGGTAAATCTAAGATGATAATATATCTGAAAAGACATGGATATCATTGTGTAACAATGGGACTTGAAATTGAACCACAAGATGATGTAGAAAAGATAAAATGGTTTAACAAATGTGATGAATCTTTTAGTACTTTTTCATATTGAGTCTGCTAAAACACCGAATGAAGTGTGGACAACTTTGGAAACCCTCTTTGGTAATCAGGATGAGTTAAGAGGTCATCAATTGAAGAATATGTTAACAATTAGTTTGAACTATTTTGTGCTTCAAAAGGAATCAACATGCAACACATAGTTCCATACAATCCTTAGTAGAATGGTGTCACATAATGTAAGAACAGGTCCTTGAAGGAGATGGCCAATTGTATGATACACTTCAAATCTTTGGCACCTCAATACTAGGAAGAGTCCATCAACTATGTGTGTTACATCCATAACCAAGTTCCTCAAAAACTTATGGAATAACTCATTTTCAAGCTTGGACTTATCAGAAACCCACAGTTAAGAACTTTCGAGTGTTTAGTTCTCTTGCATGGGCCCATATTCTAGTAGGGAAATACAAGGCTATGGATCCACAGAGAAATCCTTGCATATTTTTTGGGTATCCAAATGATTTCAAAGGTTATAGGCTTCTCCATCCCACCATGAATGAGTTTATTGAGAGGAGTGTTTGTTTTGAGGAGAGCTCTTCTAGTTCTTCTCCTACCACTTCTCCATCCACTATCATATTGGAGACTTTGCATCACGATGATATTTCTCTAGAGGATCTTAATCCTCCTAATATTGATGAGGATTCTTCTTCCTCTACTTCATATGGTGATAGTGGTGATGAGGATTCACATTCCTCTTCCATTAATCATTCAGAGGTTGATGATTCTCCTCTAGATCTTCATCCTCAACACCTCTTTCGTCTCCACAAACATTGGAGTTAGTAGGTGATTGGGTTGGTGATCTATCAAACACAAGAAGAACATGGTCACAATTTCAGTAGGATCCACATCTCTTCGTTGCTTTAACTTCTGATCCACATTCTTTTTGAGAAGCTTCTAGTATTCCTGAGTGGGATACTGCAATGCAAGAAGAGTTCAATTACTTAGAGACGGATCACACATGGGATTTAGTCCCTCTTCCTAAGGGAACAATTTTTTTTGGTGCAAGTGGATATATCAGAAGAAAAAAAAAATTAGTAGATGGGTTGATTGATGAGCATAAGGATTGCTTAGTAGCAAAATGATTCTCCCAATTTCCTGGGTTTGACTACTTTGAAACTTTTGCAATAGACTTTGCTAAAATGAATTCCATCTGACTTGTCCTTACTATAGTTGCAACACATTATTGGGAAGTTCATCAGATGGATGTGAAGAGTTCCTTTCTTCATGGTGACCTTTAGGAGTAAATCTATATGGAGTAGCCACATGGGTTTGTGCAAGATCCTTTACTTGTGTGTAGACTTCAAAAGTCTATATATGGCCTCAAACAGGCTCCTCGAGCTTGGTATGCTAAGAAACACTCCTTCCTTCTGATAGTTGGTTTCAAATGATGCCATTATGATCCAAATGTATAAATTCTATAGTAGGATGACACTCTCACATTCTTGGTTCTCTAGTTTGATGACTTATTGATCACAAGGAGTCACTCATCCACCATTAAGGTAGTGGAAACTACTCTACATGATAGATTTTTGATGTATGACTTGGGTCTTTTGCATTACTTCTTGGGGATTGAGATCACTCAAGCATCTTCAAGCATCTTCCTTGGACAACCCAAGTATGCACTTGATATGCTATCTAGATTTCACATGGTTAACTATAATCCTACACTGACTCCATTTCTATTAGGGGTCAAACTTGAGGCTAAGTGTTCTTCACCCTTGGTTGATGGCCTTTTGTACCAACAACTTGTTGGGAGTCTCATCTACTTGACTCGTACGAGACCCGACATTTCATATGTTGTGGGAATGGTCTCTTGATTCATGTAGGAGCCACATGAGTTGCATTAGAAAGCAGCTAAGTGGATCATCCACTATATTTAGGGTACTCACAATTATGGGATTTAGTATGCAGCAAGGATGGATATTGACTTTGTGGGACACACAAATTTAGATTGGGTAGGTGATTCTCAAGATTGCTTATCTACTTTAGGGTATTGCTTCTCACTTGGTTTTGATCTATTTTGTTGGTTGGGCAAGAAGCAATATGAAATTTCTCTTTCATCTATAGAGGCTGAGTATCGAGGGGCAGTTAATGCCACCATTGAGGCTATTTGGCTTCAAAATATTCTCACTGAGTTTTATATTTCATTTAGAAAGACTACAATAATCTTTTGTGATAATCAGAGTGTAATACATATCTCAAGGAATCTAGTTCATCATCAGAGGATGAAATACATTGAGATTCATGTTCACTACATTTGGGAGGTGATTTATGAGGCATCATTGATCTTAAGTATTATTCTACATTGGAGTAGACTGCAAACATCTTCACCAAACCCTTCACATAAATAAAGTTTATTCATCTACGAGCTTTTCTTGGGGTGTAATAGGTGTCTACTTCAGGAGGTGCTTCTTGGTCCTTTATTCTACTCTATCTACATTGGGGGGTTATTTTCTCTCTCTATTTAGGGGGGCTATTCCTCTTATGGGGGGGGATCTCTATGTACATGGGTACCTAACATGACTTTATTTTTTGGGACCCATCTTTTCACCCACCTACACTTAGGGGGGGTGTTAATGTAGGTTTTTTATTTTCCTTATGTTAGGGGTATTTCTTTTTTCCTACATATATTATTTAAGCTTGGTTAGGTTTATAAGGAGTGGTTAATATGAGGAAACATGGAAAAATAAATCAGCTACATGTGTCACTCTCTCTCACACATGGGTAGTTGAGTTACACATCCTCTTTTGGCTTGTTGTACCACCTCTCATAACCACTATTTTGATTTTACCTAGGTAGGTTATGGGGTATTTGGGTTTCTCACCCTCTTTTGGCTTTATGTGCCACCTCTTTTTTCTCTTCACCTAAGGAGGTTATGCCACATGTTTTCTCATTTACCAAGTAGGTAAAACCTGCCACCTTTTGTGGGTAGTAGGAGTTAATGCACATCTTGGATGTATTTTCCCTTATTTTTCTATATACTAAGAGCTCTCCTCTCACCTTCACTAGTTTGGCTAGTTTGGTGATCTCTCCATGAGAGTATTAAGAGTATTCTGATATTTCTCTTGCCCTGTCTATATTTTTCTCTTATTTTAGATTTCTCTTCATTTTTCTATTTTGATCTTTGATCATCTATTGAGTGGAGTTGCATGTGATCTATGACTGACATCCGATCCTAGCACAATTCTTTCTTCTCATAGAATCTAACATCTTTGTGTCTATACATGACCTTCCTTAACTTTTTAACTCTCAAAATGGTCTTGAACCATACAAATAACCCTCTAAACTATCTTTAGACACTTATAGTCCCCCAAATACTCCATTAAATCGATTTTATGTGCCAAATTTTAAAATAAGAACAAAGGGAAATATGTTTAAATCTATTTCTTTATTATTTTTCACCTTTAAATTAATTTCCTAACATTAAGACAAAATACTTGTTTGGCTTCCATGAGGGCACTACTAGTTTTTCACTTACATAAATTCACCTTTAAACAAATTTTATGATGATATTTTAAATACCTAACTTGCATGTTTGTATGCCCCTTGTGCCACATGTTTCATCTATGGAAAATATATTTAGAGCACTTATTTAATCATTTGAAGTCCCATTTGTATTCATTTTTGTAGAATCAAGGGGTTTATAGGTTTTTAAAAAAATTTAGTCTTTGAAAATAATTGTGATTTCCTTTCACCTAGATGCATCATAACACAACATTTTCATTGGTTTTGTTTCATTTCAAATTAGACATGAATGGGATTATGATTTTTCTCAAAAAAGGGGTTTTGACTATGGGAAATGGGGATGATTATGATGGTTTTAACTATTGATGACCAATAATGTGATTGGTTTCTATACATTCATGGTTTGATGTGTTAGATTTTATTTACATTCCTTTATATTTATATTTGTTGGATTGGACCATTAAGGGTTTAAATTTAAGTCATGATTTCAATATTTTTGGATGGTTGAGAAAGGATGGATTTATAATTTGATAGCCAATGGACATTTATCAAATCCTAATTAGGGTTTTTTCTTGTAATTTGATCAATAGATGCCAAGAGATTTCAATTTGTATGTATGCCACCATTAAAGAGGATTACCATAAATGAGTTCCAATTTCTTAAGGTTTTAAATTATGAAGATAATGTTGTCATAATAGTCTTGACATGGACTATTATCAAGATTCATGAAGCCCTATGATATTTAAATGAAAGGTTATAGGGTATTGGGCTCATCTTCTTTATAAAATAATCCATCTCCTTAATGACCTTGTCACGAATCCCTCATTCTCCAAGATTGCCACACAACATAAAATATCTTTGTCTTGACTAGGATTGTTGATCATAAGATGGTTATGCAAGTGTTGAGGACTAAAGTTATTTGTAGCATGTTGTAAATTATCGCCCTTGACAATTTCACAATAGGTTTATCTTCCCCTATGTGCCTAGACCCAATTGTGCTCTTAAATTACCTGTTTTATGATCATATTTGGAAAATAAGAATTATATTGGGAATTATGATTTAATATTTATTTAACAACACAAAAAGACCCAAAATAGGTCTCGAATATGGTGATAATTCCCCTATCTAGCCTATTTTGGCCCCAATTTAAGTATATCATTGTCAACATTTTAATATTTATAAATTTAAATTCATTATTGGCTTTCGACAATTAATTTTATGGGAAATCAAGAAATGCGTATAAATACAAGTATTTTTCACCATTTGAAATCCCAGTGAATTGATTGAGCAATTGAGCATCCTAAAAAGAAGTCGAGAAATTTTTTTAGACAATTTTATATGTGAGTTTGTTCATGTTTTGTGTTCATTTCTTTTGTGAGTATGAACACTTGCAAGACCTTCAATCAACCATCCAATTATCTTTCTATGAGATGAGTACAATGACTTTAGTCCATTAAGGAAGGTAGATCTGAGTGGTAAGTTACAACACTTGTCAATTTATCATTCATTTTTATCCATTTTCCTCTACCCAACTAAGGGTAAGCACTCCTTACATTATCATAGCTGTTGTGGAGGTGGAAACACCAAAATAGGGTTTGAATTAGGACATCCCTATATGAAAAAACCCTTTCTCTCCTCTCTTATGTGAAAGTGACATATCTAAAGTGTATTTGGGAAAGGATTGAAGACCTAATTACAAGATCAAGTATTCAAGCCTCACATATCAACAAATTAACGAGAGTGGAATTAATCATTAATAGATGAAGTTATGAAGCTAAGTCCAAAAAGGAAGAAAATAAAGATTGTTACCATATGATATATCTAATTGATAATTTTTAAGATCTACATTCCTAGTTATAGGGTGCCAACGCCCTTTCCTAGCTAGTTTGAGGTCAAATTCATATACCACATTCATTTGTCCCTATATTGTTATTTTGTAATTGTTTTCCATGTTTTAGTTATGTTCTTCTATGTATTTGTTATAGTTCATTGCAACTCAATTATAGACCTCTATAGACAACTACATTATCAAATCAAGTCAATTCATAATCAATCAATAATCTCCCCCTAAAAGAAATAAAACATTAAGCTTGAGTCTTATATCTCTTTCACCTAAGGTGTTACATCTACTCAATCTATCTTTCATTCTCTTCCTAACCCTATGTTACCTATGTCATCATCATCGCCTAACATTTATGTGGACTTAGAGGTTGTTGTTTCCCATGTCCCTGAATATAAACTTAAATAATTGGACAAAGAACTAGGACTTCAAAAATACCTAAGTACTGAGTCTTTGGTTGGAGAAATGGTTCCTCTTGTGGATAACCTTAGGAAGCTAATTAATACTTCACAAGGGATAGAAGTGTTAAGTATCCTAGCTCATATAGTAGATGTAAACATTCCTACAATGGCTAGTTGTGCTCAAGCCTTTACAATGCTCAAAACCAATTAAGAAAAAAAATCTCTCCTACAACCACGTCTTGTATTCCCACCTTTACTCCTCTAGTCATAGCATCAACCATGCAATATAGTAATGGTCTAAATACTATTTTAGGGTTTTCTTGTGGGCATCCTTATATCTTTTCCCCCTCACCTACAATACTTGCATGTTCTTCAACTATTATAAACATGCAAAAAAATAGTGTGCTAGTCACTCCTAATAGTCCACCATATTCAAAACATTCTCAAAACTCATGCATGAACATTCGGGTGCACATGAAATCTTACACACCAAAAAATATTTAAATTTTGTCTTTCTTTTTTTTGGTTTGTTCCAGTGGTGTTTTGCAAGAGAGAAATCCAGTTATTTAAAACTCCTCAAAAATCAAATCTTCTGGGGTGAATTTGAATTTAATTCCAATTTAAATTAGAATTACTAGAAGTAGGAATAAATGAAAACTTGGTATTTACAAAATATCATGCCTACGCATGGGGGAGATATTCTTGGGATATGTAATTCCATGTTACATTTTTAAAAAAAATAGCATTCAGTGGTTAATGTGTGTGGCAGGTGCTTGGGAGAAGGAATGTTTGAGTGAGATTTTGTGGAGGTAGATTTTGGAAAAATGAATTGAATTTTCCAAGAGATTTTTTAGAGAAGATTTCCCAACACATGGGAAGGAAAAATGAAATGGTAATGTAGCTTGGAGGTGGAAAAATCCAACAACCAATTTAGAGGAGAGTTCTAGAAGGTGAAAAATAAGGAAACCCAAAACTTTTTTGAGGAGAACTTTCCTATGAGATTAAGTGGGATGCCCAAGAGTGAAGTTAGAGATGTTGGAGATGTTTTTTTCTTTTGTAAAAATGTTTGAGTTTTACTGTTTATGCATTCTTTTTTTTGAAGGAAATATGTTTGCCTATGGATGATTTCTTGTGTTTTGATGAACTTAATGGTCTTCCATTTCAATTCTTGGAGAATGTAAGGAATATAATCAGTAAATTATTATGAAATGCTCATCATTATCAATGCTAGAGAATTGGATTTTAGTTTTCCAATAAGGTGATTTTTCTCTTTATTTTCAAGATTATTACTTATGTGAGTAAAAGAGCTATAGTAACCAACAATCCAATAGGATTCTTGGTTGTTTTTCTGCATCAATTGGTATTAGAGTAGGTAGTTTGGAGAGAATATCCAGGATATAGAGGATGGGGCAAAGGAAGAACCCCACGAGTAGAAGAAAACAATACAATTATGGAGATTCCAAGGGGAATCACTACAAGGCTAGAAGCCATAGAGACATCCCAATGAAGAGGGGTCCTTGTTGAATATGTCATTGAAGAGGAAGATGAAGCACTAGAAGTTGGAAAGGTAGGAGGAGAAGATGCATGAGAGGATAGATTCTTGCAAGTGTTATCAAAGCTTCAAAGTAATCCAAGGATGGATCCACTGAGCTACAATGGAAGTTTGAATCTAAACATTGATTAGATTGTAGAAATGGATATGTATTTTGATTTAGAATCCATTGAAGATAAAAAGAAGGTGAAGTATGCTTGAACAAGGTTGAAGGGACATGCATCCCTATGGTCAAATCAAACACAAATTGAAAGACAAAGAAAGTGAAAAGAGATGATAAAATCATGGGACAAGATGGTCTCAAGGTTGAACCTGCCAAATTTTTAATCTTTGGATTCCCACATTAATTTGTTTAAAAGGCTATAAAATTTGAAATAGAAGAATTTGAGTGTTACGGATTATACAAAGGAATTCTACAATCTTGGCATTCATCTTGGGAATGTTGAAGATCACGAAGAATAGGTTTCAAGATATGTGAATGGGTTGCATATTGATATTCAAGATGAACTTAGCATGGTCAAGATGAGGATAGTAGAAGAAGCCTACCATTGTTAAGAACAAGAAAAAATATGTCTTGAACCCACTGAAAGAGAAGAAAAATGAAGAGGGTAGTGATGGCAAGGTGTGTACCATCACTAGAATTTATTTTTGAGGGAACTGAGGGAAATAATAAGTGTGTTATGCCTTAGTTTCCAAGCCACAAAAAGTTGGAAGAGTGAATGAAGAATAAGAAGTACCCAAGGAAATAAAGGAGATGTTGCAAGAATATAAAGATATTCTACTGAAGGATCTTCTAGATAGATTGCCACCAATGAGGAGTGTGGGCCACTGTATGGACTTGATACTGAGAGAAATTTTACCAAACAAGGTAGCCTATAGAATGAGTCCTAAGGAGAATGAGGAGATAAACAAGCAAGTGCAAGAATTTTTAGACAAGGGTTTGATAAGGGAAAGCTTAAGCCCATGTGCATTCCTGGTAGTTTTGGCACCCAAAAATGATGGAGAATGGTGTATGTGCATGAATTCTAGAGCTATTAAAATAAGATAACAATCAAGTATAGGTTTTCATTTTTCCTTGTATGGATGATCTAATGGATTTCTTGAGTGGGTAGATAGATATTTTACAAAGATTGATCTAAAAAGTGGATATCATCAAATAAAAATTAGAGAAGGGGATGAATGGAAAGCTACTTTCAAAACAAAGTCTAGGATTATATGAATGGTTAGTTATGCTATTTGAACTCACTAGTGCTCCAAGTACCTTCATGAGGTTGATGAATGAGGTGCTTAAACCATTCCTTGGGATGTTTGTGATTGTTTATTTAGAGGATATCTTGTTTTTATTAAGGAAAGAGAAGAAAAATTGCAACATGTGAAATCAGACCTACAAAATTTAAGATAGGAGAAGTTTCTTGTTAACATTAAGAAATGTAGCTTCCTGAAAGAGGAGTTGATATATTTTGGTTTTTTCATTTCATATGAAGGACTACAAATGGATCCAAAGAAGGTTTAGGATTGGCCGACACTAAGGAGCATGTTTGAAGCAAGGAGCTTTCATGGTTTGGATAACTTCTATAGTAGTTTTATCAAAAAAATTAGTAGTAAATGTGCCCCCATTACATATGCAATGAAGGGAGGAAGGAGATAATTCAAGTGGATAGTTATGGCTTCCAAATTTTATAAGAAAAGGTGACAAAACAACCCATCCTAGAATTATCAGAATTCAACAAAGTGTTCCAAGTTGACTATGATGCAAGTGGGACAACCATAGGAGGAATTCTAAGTCAAGAGGGGAGAACTATATCCTACTTCAATGAGAAGCTAAATGAGGCCAAAAGGAATAATTCAATGTATTATCAAGAGTTCTATTCTATTGTTTAAGCACTCAAAAAGTGGAGACACTACCTACTGCCCAAGGAGTTTGTCCTTTATACTGATCATCATGCACTACAGTTTATCAGCAATCAAGGTAAGTTAAACCAAATACACATGAAGTGGGTTCAGTTTCTTCAATGCTATTCTTTTATTATCAAACAAAGGAGTGGAAAATTAAATTAGGTAGTTGATGCATTGAGTAGGAGGTGCTTGTTGTTAAAAGAAATGAAGGTGAATGTTATAGGTTTTGAATCAATGAATGAAACATATGAGAATGAACCTAATTTTGGTGATGCATGGGTAGCTTGTAAATATCTTATTGAAGGGGATAAAACCAAATGGTTGGAGTATTTTATTCAAGAAGGGTTGTTTCTTAAGGGGAAAAAGTTATGGATTCAAAGAGGATCTATAAGGGAGAACTTGACTAGAGAAAAACATAATGGTGGGCTTGGAGGACACTTTGGAGTGGATAAGGCTTTGGGGAGGCTTAGTGAAGGGTACTATTGACCACAAATGAGTAAGGATGTGAAGGGTATTTTGCAAGGGTGTTAAATTTTTCAATACTTGTAAATGGGACACATCAAAACATGGGATTATATCAACCTCCACCAATTCTAGAGAGATTATGGGAAGAAGTGAGTGAATTTCATTCTTGGGCTACCAAAGACTCAAAAAAGGTAATGAATCAATCTTTGTTGTTGTAGATAGGCTCTAAAAAATGGCACATTTAATTCCTTGCAAGAAGTCAAATGATGCTTCACATGTTTCCAACTTGTTTTTCAAAGAGGTAGTAAGGCTATATGGCTTACCAAAAAGTATTGCTTCGGATAGAGACACAAAGTTTGTTAGCCATTTTTGGAAGAAGCTATGGAAGATATTGGATACAAAATTGAATTTTAGATCAGCCTACCATCCTCAAATGGATGGGAAAATGGAAGTAGTTAATCGAATCCTTGGAAATTTGTTGATGTGCTTGATAGAAGGGAGGAAAAAACAATAGGATGTTATTTATACCAAGCCGAGTTTGGTTACAATAGCTCCATCAATAGAAGCATAGGTAAGAGTCCTTTCTATATTATCTATGGATTTAGTCCAAGAGTGGTTCATGAACTAAGGGACAGTGACTATTTGGGGAAGGATAAGTGTTTTAGAAGAGGATTATGTAGAGTATTTATGTGAGCTACACAAAGAGGTGAGGGATAGGCTGGAAAAAAGCACCCAAAGGTATAAAGAGCATGTTGATTTAAGAAGAAGATAAGAATTTGAGGAGGGAGACTTGGTTTCCGCACACCTTTAGAAGGAGAGGTTTCCACAAGGTACTTATAACAAATTGAAATGTAAAAGATTGGGACATGCAAGGTAACTAAAAAGTTCCCAGCTAATACATATGAGCTAGAGTTTCCACTAGGGTTGGATATTTCACCAATCTTCAATGTGTTTAATTTATATCATTTTCATGAGGATAATAAAAATGGAGAAGAAGGTGTTGCTTCACATTTCCAATAAATTAAACCATGAGAACAACAAATATTGGATAAAGAGGAAGAGGAATTTCATGAAGTGATGGATTCTAGGATTATCAGGAAGACATGATGCAAAGAATACAAGAATTTTTTCATCAAATGGAAAGGGATGAACATGGAAGAGG
>VDFB02322588.1:0-48984 GCA_007258455.2 Sequoia sempervirens | reverse complement strand
ATCCTATGTTATCATTGATTTGTCTTTATTGATCCATTTGTAGGTTTTTATCTATTGAGAGCTATATCACCATTATCTTTTGTTATATATTCATGTTTGTCTCATAATGTATTATTTATTACATTTATGATATATTTTAACATGGTCAGATGCTTCTCATTGAATCCATTTCTTATCATCTTCCTTCAATTTATTGCACTCTTTGGGGATTGATGGAGGTGTCTTGTGGTGCAAGGGCACCAAGTCCATTTTTGTAAATATGGTCAAACAAGGTCATTTGATAGGTTTAAGGGTGTTTGAGTCTTAATTAGTATAATAAGGTCATAATAGACCATTTGAAGTGTAATTTGGGTCATTTGGGGTCAAACTTGCAAATATTGTAAAACCTTGTAAAAGTTGTCATATTGCAATGTTGCAAAAAATGTAAAATGTGGGAGAGCAATGGTCAAGAAGTTCAAATGTTGGTTGGAGTTGGTTGTGTTAGTTTTTTTTAATGTGTTGGGTTTAAATAAGCCTCACAATATTCAAGCTAGGCTTCTAGTGTTCATTTCTTGTGAAAAGCAATAAGAAAACCTTCAAAATTTTGTGTTTTTTTGGTAAATCTACTGCTCCAAGTTGCTGTACGGATCTGCACAAATTTTTTATGATCTAAAGTTCATTGGAATTGATAGATATATGAGTTAAATTCATTTTTGTTTTGGTTTGGAGTGATTTTATCAAGTTAGGAGAATTTAAGAGCCAAAATACCAAAGGCAGGTTGAAAAACCCTGTTTTGAGGGTTTGAGGGTACTCAAAATGTATTATTGACCCATTCCATTGGTAGATTAGCTTAAAACTTGGTGGAATGGGTACAATTAGGTAGGGTTAGATGTTAGAATAAGTTGCATCTTGGAGCAAAGAGTAGGGTTTGAAGGATTTTGGTTTCTGCCCTAGTTGTAAATCCATGAGTTTTGGCTTGGAATTGATGGTTAAGTGATGGAGTTTGCTTAAAATGCAATGAAAAAGTATGGGAGATGGTTTGGAAAGAATAGGAAGACCTTAAATGATGTTTTTAGAGTGGATATAGAGGATAGAATCCCCAGTTCGTTGATTGTTTTGAGACAATAGCTTCAATCTACTTCCGACCACCAACTAGTCGATTAGTTGATGCAATTTGGCGTGTCATTGCGTGGGACCCACTCTTTTTGGAGCTCTTGTCAGGCCCAACTATCCGCTATGATTGAAAAACTTGGTACACCCACCCTTTTTTCACTTTAAGCTGTATAGACACAAAATGGGCTGACCTGCAAAATGTTTTCTCTGCTACATCTCATTTAGCAATGGAGCCTTCAACAAAAATGCTAATAGATAGTGTTGTTCAGAATCCACATATAGCATCTTTATATTTGCATCATAGATTCTCAATTCTCCATGAGGAGGTGATTGAAAAGCTTTTGCATGCAAAAGATTATTGGTATAGATATGAATGACAACATCGTGGCTTTGCACATGTGCATGGTTTTCTATGGATTTCAGAAGCTCCTGACATGGATACTCTTGATTGGTCCAATGACCATGATCTTACCATAGCAAGATACTTTTTTGATAGATATGTTTCAGCTTGGAATCCATGTTTCCTTGCACAAAGATTGCTTAGAATGTATCATTGCTCTGAAGAAAACCTGTGCTTGCTTACCACAAGCCAGATCTTGACCAATGATCCAATCATAGATTATGAAGAGTTGCCAAACACAGTTCAAAGGAACATAAAATGCTCTGAATATACTTGTTTAAGAAGAAAAGGAGAGCAATTGCAATGTCGGTATAAAGCACCATGGTAGCAACAACTTACCTCTGCATTGATATCTTATGCTAACTCTAACAAATTCTACAAACCAACAAGAAATGATGATCGCCTAAATATTCACAACCCAGCTATGCTTGCAATTTGGCGTGCCAATGTTGATTTCCAACCAGTTGTTTCTAGGAAAATTGTTTTGAATTATATTTCTAAATATGCAGCTAAATCTAAGAAAAAATCAGAAAATTATCTAGATATGTTGAAAAGAGTTGCAAATACAAATATAGTTGAGGATAGAGCACTAGTTGCATACCAAAAATTCATGATGAATATGCTTGTGGAGCGTGACATCTCTGCACAGGAGACATGTTATATGTTATAGAGATTGCCTCTTCTTACTTCAAGCCGACGATATGTTTGCTTGAATGTTTGCAAAAAGACATTTTTCGTATAAACAAAGATGATACTGATGAAGAGTTTCCAACAAACTATATTCATTGCTATATGCAAAGGCCTCTAGAGTTAGCTACTTTATCCCTTATTGACTTGGTCCGCCTATATACACACTCGCAACAACACAAAAAGGATAAATGGAAACCAAGGCTCCAACCTGCAATTGTCCTTGTTTACCCGTTATTCAAGACTACTCCTATTGAAGATACAAAGATATTTGAGACATTTTGTTGGACTGAAATTATTCTATACAAACCTTTCCAGAACATACAAATGATATAGGTCTTCAGAGAGAACAGATAGTAGAAAATTGGAAACTTTTAAAAATGGTTGGTTATTGTCCTTGGCATGTTAATAGAGTTCCAGTTACATCCACAATTGAAGAAAAGGATGATAGTGATATTGATGATTTGAACCATCGTCCTTCTATGGATGAATATGAATGGGAAGTTTTCTCTTGGCTTGGTGCTACTACTAACTTTAGTATAAATCAGCTTTAGCTATTGGGTAGGCGGGATTTTGATATGAACCATCCATGGAATGCAAACCATGTTCCTAAAGAACTCCATAATATTGCTTTGCAGTTCATCTCATTAGCGAAGGCACAATGTGAGAAGCTATGGTTCAATTCTTTCCTATAGATATGACAACCCATCAACTTTCAACGAAGCAACAATTGACCCTTCAAATAATCCAAACCCACCGTATGAAGCCTTCACCCAAAGCCCCTCTCTGCATGATTATTCAAGGGATAACTGGCACTAGAAAATCCTTCCTCATAAATTTTATTCGACAACAAATGAACACCTCTTTTGCTAGACCCAATAGTTGCTTGCTCACATTGGCTCCTACAGGTGTCGTTGCGTACAACATATGTGCCTCTACAATCCATACAAAAATTTAGATTCTCATAAAGGATATGAGTCCTTTGCAAGGGAAGCAATTGGAATTATTACAAGAATAATTTAAGTATATTGATTACATATTGATTACATATTGATTGATGAAATGATTTTTCTAGGCCCAAAGTTGCTATTGAAAATAGATAGCCGATTACGCCAAGGATTCCTAGATAAGTAGACAGAGCCATTTGGCGGTGTTTCTATGATCCTTGTTGGTGATCTTGCTCAGTTGCCACATGTCATGGATACGCCTATTTATGATTCATCCTCATCGGTTGTAGCTTTGTGGCACACTTTCACGGTCTTAATAACCATAGACACTATCTTTCGCCAAAAAGGAGATAGCCCTTCGCAATGAAAGTTTCGTGAAATCCTTCTTCATACAAGAAATGTTGAGGCTCTCCACGATGATTGGGAAGATCTTATGAAACAAAAAATAAAATTCTCTCAGCCATAGAAAGACAAAAAATTGATGTTGCTACACATTTTTTTGTGACAAATGACTTGGTCGCATTCCACAAAAAAATGATCAAATAGTTAAATCTACCAATAGCCATTAGCATTGTTCGGATGGCTCAACAATAGGCATATGATCATGGAGATGATGACCATCTTCTCCCATAATTGCTACTTTGTTTTGGTGAACAGGTGATGCTAACAACGAATTTGTGGATTCAAGCTAGCCTCGTCAATGGATCCCTTGGTGTTGTTAGGACTATTGTGTACAATCCAGATTCTAAACCGCCAAACCCACCTGACTATGTTGTTGTTTTCTTCCAAAATTGCATTGGCCCACCATGGGACCCAGAACATCTGAGAGACATCCCCATCCCAACTATAAGTTGGGGGAGTCGAACACAAATTCCACTCACTATGGCATGGGGAATCACAATACATAAAGCACATGGCTTAACATTGGATAGAGCAACAATAAACATAGGTACCAAAGAGAGGCAAGGGTTGACTTTTACAACTATTTCACGTGTAAAATCAATTGAAATACTTCGTATTGATCCACCTTTCTCATTTGAGAGATACTCTAGGCTTGGAACTAACAAGTACACTGCTCGTCGCCGTAGCGAAGAAACACATCTCAAGCATTTGCAGGCCTTGCCAAGTGCTTCTAGTTCCAGCCAATAGGCCGAAAAACAAAAAAGGCTCCACGATAATTATTCTTGCATCTACCTCAACTTGTGTGCCATCGCCTCTTCAAACATTTTCTAAGTTGTATCTTTAAAAACCATACTAAGTAATAATTTGTGTAAAATGGGTATAGTGCCAAAGATGCACAAAGATACCACACACAAATAACTAGACACCAGAACTTGTATAGGCCAATTCTATGTTTTGATGATTCTATTCTATTAAAATGCCGACTTCTTCGTCTAAGATTTCATTGTGAGATTCTTTTACTATATGGCATTCAAACCAATACACTCTTTTGTATATTCCATTTTCCCATCTTTGTTTAAGTGAACATTTTAAAATTCCATGAAGTCAACTATTTATTGGCATACCTACAATTCTCTTACAACTGATTTTAGCATATAGTGGTGTAGACACACAGTTACAGTTGTTACACATTAATAGATATGTAAATACAAACAAAATTTTAGTTACAGTTACAACTGATTTTAGCTGTGTAAGATGCATAGAGATTGGAACCAACAATAACTAGAAAACAAAATTTCTATAAGTAAATAACGTCTTTTCAACATTCCAATATATTAACCTTTATATGCACATGTTGTAGATGCATTCTTAAAAAAAATTGTCTTCCATTTGATTAATAAGTTTGAAATCCTCCAACAATGTTGTGTTTTCTATTCTGACAACCTATATACGTTGACTTCTCACATTCGTCCTCTGTGCTTTCCTTCCAAAAATTTAAATGTCTTCCTGTTTCTTTTCTATTACCTTTATTTGATTCAAATTGCTACAAATGTTTTCCTACAAAATTCTTTTCCCGTCGTTTCCCTATTTCACTATTCCTATATATTACATTCATAAATATATAGTGTTGTGTACATTGATTTTCTTTTCCGTGATACATGATAAAATTCCATGTTATTTGTCTTGGCTTGCTCGAGCATGTCCACAACGACAATGAAGTTTATTTCCTTTGTGGTTTCCTCACGTGCCCCACTCAACAGACACAAAATGGTAGGTGTTTGTTCATATGCCAGTTGATAATATTCATTGTTCTAATATAACGATATCAATTGTTTTGGTTGCCTTGTGAAATGACAAACTCTAGTGTTTGTTTCATAGTAGACCTATCAAAGAAACTGATATGCACCTCCCTTGCGTGCTAGTTTGGAGAACTCCGCAACTACCCTTGTCTACAACCTGCGACACCTTTGCTATTGTTCTTGCAGTGGGCCATTCCACAATGCATTTTCCCCATTCCTTACTTATCTAATTTCACATATGTATTCTGATATAACAATATGAAATTTTGCTTTGTAGTTGTATGATGTTGCGATCAATACAAAGATAGATCAATAAGCAAAAATGCAACCCATGTATTCAACAATTGGTGCCAAAAAGACACCCACAACTCTAATTGTAAACAAGGTTTGTTTTACATATTTATATTTTCTTGTTTTATACAATCAATTTTCCCCTCCCTCCATGGCTACATACCCTCTATATATATTTTTCTTTATATAAACAATCATGCACAGATTTATACATGTACTTGAGTACAATAACTGTAGTCTGTTGTTCAGATTAGATTTTCCCATGGCCCTATACTTTCCTCTTATGCAAATCCCAATGGGAACTTGAAGCAAGTAGCTGATAGGAAAATGAGAACTGTTGCATCAATTTCTTATTTTCTATTCTTATGTTTGATGATTTTATGTTTCCCTTGTCTCTTTCAACCTCCTTGTATTTTGTATTAATAAGTTTCATGTTATTCTCTTTCTATTATATCTTAAATCCCACGTTAAACATATTAATACAAGATAAGCAATTTGCATAAGAATTGAGTTGTGAATTAAAAATTCAACTTATACTCTTTTCTAGTCAACCTAAACGAATAAAGAAATTCTAAAAGAGCTATTAGAATAATACTTCACAGCCATAAAACTACTCTTAATTTGAAATTGCTCCTATGTTAATGGCTATAACACGAAAAGTGCACAAAGATACCTGCAAACAACAAACAAATAGCAGGGTACAAACTATTGCTGTCCATATTTCTTGGCAACAACAACATTTAACTGTAATTTCTCAATGAAGGTTGAAGCTTTTTATTTGCATGGAATGGTGACACATATGTAGACACATTTATACACTCTGCGCATCTTTGGTGCTATACACATTTTGTACAATTATCCCCTTTGAATCCCTCTAATTGATTTCACTTCAAATCCTTACAAAGAGGACATTGTAGATTCTGAATGGCTATGTAATTTATTCTTCCCTTTGCCTATATAGATTTGCACATTCATTGAGCTGCCATGGTTTTCATTTTGCTTTGATGCCCACCTTCTTTGTAGTGTGCTAACAAATAGAGGAATTGTATAACAACAGCTGCATTATCTGCCATTGAGTATTATAGAAAAATGGGAAAATTGTAATAGAACTATTAGTAAAAAATACATACATATATTTATCCATACATACATATATATATAGGTGCAAGTAGACATGCATTGATCTTTTCAAAGACTTCAAAATATATTTTCCTTAACCATTCTATCCATGTGCTATGATATGCATTTTCCTTCATTGCACTTGTTTGTCTTATTCTAATACCGCTTTTACAATTTCTCTATTACTCTATAGTATTTAGTACGACACAACGCATGTGGAATTTTTAATGAGGTTTGTGGGGTTATACTCTTTTTTACATGGGTGTTTTGCATAGATGATTAATTTATTGTTAATTTCTTCTTGTTATATCCTTTTCAACAGGGCTTCCATCAACCCAACCATGAATAGGATTTACTGTCTAATAGCTCTTTTATAATTCGTGCTTTTAGATAAATAGATAGGACTTGTCCAAGGATTTTACTGACAATCTGGAGCTTACCTCTTAAACAAAGGATCTACCTAAATCTTCCTCCTTGGTCAATAGACACAGATAACCAAAACCATAAACCAACAGCAAACAAATTACTTACTAACCCTCAACATATTTTCTAGGGAAAGAAAGGACATTTAATTGCAATTTATCCATCCATATAGAACAATAATCTCTTTCAAATCTCCACAATGGGTATAAGGACAAAGATAAAAACATTTGACAAGAACACATAGACAATAAATTAACCATCTATGCAAACTACTCATCCAGCACAACATACAATATACATACATACATACATATATATATATATATATATATATATATATATATATATGTACATTACATCTATATATATAGATATATACATCTATATATATATATGCATGTATACATATTTATACATGTATACATATACTGGATTACATGTATATCTACATGGATATATACGTGTATATATACACTAGGTACTTTGCATTAATGATTAATTTATTGTTCATGCCTTTCGGTCTCTTCTTATTGTTCCTTTTGATAGTAGGTTGGAGGGTTTTAACACTCATGTGCTGCAAAATCTATGAGGAAGTATATTGATTAAATTGCATTGTCAAAAGACTCATTGAATCTGTTGAACTTTATATCTTTAGCTGATACACTGTTTGTTTGAAGTTTCTATTTTCTAAGAACAAACCTCTGACAATGCAACTAAATAAACCTATTTTCTTGCATATTTTGGACCACATATTCATAATACTAAAATGGCTATTCTCACAATGCAAGTGAATTAAAAATATTTTCTTGCATATTCTGGTGTATACTTTCCCTCATTGCTACATTCTTTTCTCTGTGCATCTTTCGAGCATTCTAATTCATTTAAGTGGAAATCCTTAGAAATAGGCTGTTGTACATTGTTAATTGCTATGTAAGTTATTCTTCTCTTTGCATATATAAAATTTCACATTGATTGAACTACTTCTTTGTACCATCCTAACAAATAGAGTAATTGTATATGCTAAGTGTTTCCTCGCCCAAGCCCTAATGCATTATGTTGTTGTTGTACTATGGCGATGGACAAAGTAAATGTAGTTGGTCTAAGTAAATGCAATATTGAATGTAGCAGTGTGGGAAAGTGTATTTTGATTAAGTTGCATTACATGTATATATATCTATACATGCATATATATATAGATGTATACATGCATGCATATATATATATATGTTTACATGTTGCCATCTAATATATGTATACATGTATATATATGTATGTAAATGCAATATTGAATGCTAGCATCTGGGAGAGTATACTTTCATGAAGTTGTATTCTCGGAAGAGCCATTGTGGTGTTGCTTTAATAACATGTTGTATTCTCGGAGTATCCTCCTTCTGGTTCTCAAGCATAACCAATAGTACATGTAAGTGAAAAACTTCTCCATAATCAATAAATAGATCCCGTGACCGCTTTGCAAATATTATTCGTCACTTCTACTTTCTAATTGTGTTTATTGATTTTTGCTATATATTTAATAATCTTTGATCCTCCCTCACTCATCTTCTTTCCCCGTCCATTGACATACCTCTCTCTTCTATTTGCAGGTGTTAGGCTAAAGCATAGATGACAATTCTGAAAGATGGAACTCCACAAAATTTCCAGTGGACATTTTATATTGCTTTTGCTCGGGGGTTTGGCTAGGGTCCCCGGGCCTCCATGATGCCAACATGGAAGGGTGGATAACAAGCATGGGTTTTTTGTTTTTCCTTTTCATTCCATATATCTTTTCTCACATAGATACATGTATAGAAAACATGGTTTGTAACAACATGTTTCTTATGTACTATCAAGTACTCGCATCTTTAGCTTAAGTGCTATTTGTTTGAAGTTTCTATTTGTTGAGAAGCCAAAATTTAATCGTACAGTATGTGCAACATATGTATAGTGCCAAAATGGATATTTTTAGAATGTAATTGAATCAATATATTGTCTTGGATATTTTGTATTGAACTTTCCCCTCCTGCAACATTATCTATTTTGACTCTCCAATTGCACTATGCAATCATTCATTTAAAAGTGGATTTTTCTATTCTCAATTGCGCTGTGATCCATAATACTTGTGTTCTATGAAAATTTTTACTATGGATTGTGTCTCATCTGTGATTTAGCTATAATTTTTAACTATTCTTTTAGGAGTTGTTTTACAATTTCCCTATTTTGTCTATAATATTTAGTGGCAAATAATCTAGGTTGAATCTTCAATTGGGAAACCAATTGTTAAATACAAATTGGTGTCACACCTTGTCTAGATAGCAATAGAATTACAAGTGGAGATGCCTATAGCAAATTTTGCATCTCTCGTCAAAAAACACATGCATACTAAAACCTTAATTTGTAAAACTATAGAAATATACTAATTATAAAAAGTACTCAATATTGAATGTCTTCCTTTTATGGAAAAAATGTGTTCTTTTTTTTGTCCAATTTTAAAAAATACACGCATGTGTGATGACCCTTACAAAAAACTTCCATTAACTTCAAAATTAAATGATTAATTGATTCAATAGGCTACACAAAAAGTGAGAATATACATGTGCATATGTTGCCATTAAATATAAAATTCAAATTTCTTGCTAGAAGAAACAGTTATTTTAAATTTAATATTTAATTTAATTTTTAAGTTCCCACTTTAAACAAATTTAAAAATTGATTTCCAAATTTTCTAATAGTATTAAATAAAATTTATACAAAATGTTATTCGCGATTACTTGATTCATATAATCTAACTCATTCATTTCATTCACGATCACCTTTGCATGCAAATAAAAAGCTTCAACCCTCCGCACCACAAACGTTCCTCACTATGGTAGGCCCCTATCGGTTGATTGCCGCATGCCTGTGTATACAAATGCTAGTTAGTAGGTCTCATATTTATCTAATTTTTAAAAATATTTTGAATTGTTTCAATATGATTTACTTCAAATCTAAAGAGTATTTCACTAATTTATATATCTTAAAAACAAATGTTTGCATTATGAGGTGGCTTTGAAACCATGATCACATGGTATCTATATATCTAGATCAAACAATTCTTCTTTTATATCTAAGGATTACTCTATTCTATAACTTGTCAATTTCACAATAGTCTTGAATAAGAAAATTATCAACAAATAGTTTCCCACCAAAACTTATCTACCTAGATTTCTTTGTGGTGCTTTAAATATACTGGGCTTTATTATATAGCAATCCTTATGCCATACTTCAACAACATGAAATAGGTTTTTTCCATTGTATTTTAAGATGTTAATCTAATTTCTAAAAAACTCTTGAAAAATAGCATTTTTTTAAAAATATTTTGAGTTGTACATTTTTTAATGGGCCAATAAATTTCCTTATACTAAGTACAGATTTGTGTTCCATATTTTCTTTAATTTTTTATTGTTGGGGATGGCCAACTATCCCTTTCAGAAAAAAAAACATATACTAGTTAATAAACCCATGATCCTTACTCCAAATTTGACTAAGTGTATCAAGGTGAATGGTTTAATGGTCAATATTCACAAACTTTCAAGTCTTATAAGAAAGAAAATAATTTTTTCAAGAGGAAACTCAAGGAAGCCATAGAAATTAGCAATCACCCCACCAACCTCAATCTTGATGAAGGTTTTTCTCTTAATCGGTCATGACATCCTCTATTATCCAATATTAGAAACCACCATCCCCAACCCTCTTGATTCCTCTTTTTCCTGTAACTTCCCCTCGCTCGTCTTTTGTTGTCCTTCTTTTGTTTCCCTTTCTTTCCCTAGGTCTTTGGTTGTTTTACTAGGTTTTTCCTATTTTTCTTTTGTTAAAGCTCTTCCCTCTCAGTCCTCTTTCCTCCTTTTATTCCTCTCTCTTTTTGCTTCTTGGTTTTCTCAACTTAGTTTAATAGGCATGACTTTCCTTTCTTTGGTTTTTTGCAATTGTATATTATTTTTCCATTAAATTCATTTACTATTATTTAGGTTAGTAACTTATTGAGTTTATTAATTTCTGCTTGTCTGTTAATAACTTTTTTATTATATTTCTAATATATATATATTTTAATAATTATGTTTCTTTATTTTTTTGTCCTTTATTATTACTTGTTTTACTTTGCATCTCGCTTTCTTTTCAAGGCCTTGAGGCTATATTAATAAGATTAATAAGATTAATCTTATAATTCTCTTAATACCCCTCATGTTGTTGTTACTTTCCTGATACTCTTTCATGTGTTATTGTGGACTTGAGACTTGGATGGTGATTGTTTGACCAGCTGGACTTGTGTGGATTTGTAGTTTAGTTGTTTGGATGTTCATGATACTACTTTATGATGATTGATGGCATAATGATGTGTGGTGTTTGTTTTATTTGGTTATGTTATTGTTTTGATGGGATACTATATTGTGAGGTTATAACTTAATGCTTCTTGCTGGATATTCATGATGATGTGTTTTTTGGTTGAGTCTTGGTGAAAGGACGGTGTAGCATCACTCATTCACGAGCACCCTACTATGCCGCGACTACCTTTCACGGTGTGTTTGTAACTGGGGATTTATATGTATTTGACGTTGGTTTGATGCAAGATGTAGGTACTGGACATTGACTCCACCTGCGTTGTCAAGTCTGAGTGTGTCCCACAATCCCAATAGGTATGAAGTTGAAAACAAAATTGACAAGGGATTCCCCGTCTAAGTCTGTCATCCTATCGTTGTGTCTGACGGTGTCGTTCATCTATGACCCTATCACCATTATGGTATCGTTCTGTTTGGTGTTGTTTATTTTTAATCATTTATTTAACATTGTTTTAATTTAATATTATCGTCATTTTTCTTGGGGTGTTAAGGTTACTAGCATTCAAGTGTTGGTTTAGTTATCTTTGATCGTGAGTTGATGTTTCAATTTAAATTATTATAATTGGATGGAAAATTTAGTGGCGAGTGTTGTTAATTTAGATAAATTGGTGAATTTACTGTTTTGATATATATATATATATATGCACTTTATATTAATGAGAATTATTTTAATAATGTTAATTTTTAGATTTAAATAAATAGAGAAGATTATTATTATTGTTGTTCATAAAGTTATTTTAATTTTTATTGTATTGAATAATGTTATTTTAATAAATAACTAAATTGGAATTTAAAAATGAAAATTTAAAGGTAAATAACAATATAACAAGCTTTTAAATTCATATGATTGTTTTAATGTAAATAAAAACAAAAGATTCAAAAAAAGAAAATAAAGATGGAAAATTTCAGCATGCAATTGCATGCGTAAGCTTGAACTGTAAAGCAAAACGACAACTTGCTATCTTTGTAAGATTTAATGACTTATCCTTTGATTTTTATCTCAAAAACGATAAGCAATTTCCTTAATTTTAAACAGGAGGAAAATAAGGAATGGGTTTTGAATTGGAATTTCAATTTTAATTTGGAGGTTTTTCTGTGAACGAATATTTGCTTGGCTAAAATTCATTCTTCCTTCTCTATAACAAGAAGAAAATAAAATTATTAATTTGGGGAAAATTATTTTGGCTCTTGGACAAAACTTATTGCAACTGAGGATACGATCGAAGTTGTAGACAAGGTGAAAGATTGGCAGCGTGATCGTGATCGTCAACTCGTTCTATTCGTCTCTGAGCAAAGGATTCCAGGTTGGTTTGTCAAATAGATTTACTTTTGACCTCTTTATGAATTTGCAAAAATTTTTGATGTTGGAATTTTAATCTTAAAACCATGCAAGGTCCTCAATAGTTTCCCTAAATCGCCTAAAATTCGTTATGCCCTTGTTGTTTCTTCTGTTTGGAAATCAAAATGCTTCTCTGTAGTTGTCTTGATTGATAGTGTGGGGAGGAGGCGTTATGATAAACCCCATCAATATTTAGTGCTTCAAACACATGTTTTTCCCTTTTGCTTTCGTCTATTCCTTCAACCACTGGCAGTGAATACCTCGGTATAACTTCAGTGACATCTTGCACCCTTCAATCATTTTTGGTTTGGCGTCAGCGCTTTCTAAGAACAGTCAGCCCCCCCACGCCTCTTTTGTTACATTATCATTATATATGTGTATAGACTTTGAATATGCATTCTTGAAAGTCAATTGGAATGCCTGTAGCTAGTCGCACATATGGGAGGGCGACATCCTTAATCGTGCAATGAGCATAAAACCAATAATTATTTGTAGTTGATCTAGTCAAACGTATTATTATGCATATCGTGATAAGTGACTTTAGAGAAAATATTCCTTTGGTGCCAATGTACATTATAGCCCTTTCAATTTCTTTTTATTTAAAATTTTAAGCTTTTTGTTTGATAAACTACATGCCTCCTCATCCAAGGGGTACTTGCTTGATTTGTTTGTTTCACATATGTCTTACAAAATGAAGTTCCCTCATGAGCTAGCAACAAGAAGGTTCCTTTACACCGATTTATCTCCTCTCTTTCCTCCCTGTAAGTTGCATCCTCATCCTCCGTGGCTCCAAATGCCTTAATGCCTTGAGTCCTCTCTTGGATTTTATGTGTGGTTGTGTGGATGAGTGTGATGAATTAGATTCAAATAGACCATGCGTCCATGGTTGTTTTATCCTAGCTTGCTGTCCTTGATTTGATTAATTTTCTTCATAGTTGTGCACTGTTGTATTCTGGCTGTGGTCTGTGTATTGATTTCTACAAAATGGTAAGTGCATTTCTATATGTTTGAATATCTATATATATATATATATAGGTGTGTGTTGTAATTATGCAATTTATATAAAGTTAAAAAAAAAGAGTATTTATTCTTGAATTGGATCCAGATTATAGCATTATCTATTTTACATATATTATTAATATATAAATATATATGTTTATTAAAATTTATATTTGTTAAATTTTAATATGGATGTTTTTTTTATACAACAGAAATTAATTAAATTGAGTTTAAAATGGTAACTATTCTACAACAGAATTTATATTGTGAATTATATGTTTTTACAATTAAGGTTGTGTTGTAAGAAACACAATTACTTATAGATGTATTTGTGTATAATTATATATGCATATATTAATAAGCATATGGAGTATTTGCATATATGTATTTATATTTTTGTGTGCTGAGCTCAATATTGATTTGGATAAATTTATACCATGGAATTTTAAATAATGGAAATTAATGTTCTTTGAAAAAAGTTAATTTTTTTTATTTGGAAAAGTTATTGATGTGAAGTGGATGGCCTTATGAAAAAGTGTTTAACTATGATTGTACTATGCTACTAGAGTATAGTTTTCTCGATATATCTATTATGGCACTTCATGCTTTTATTGTCAAAGTGAATGATCTTGTTTCTTAACGTTCACTCTATGAAGCGTGTTTAAAGATTTAACCTTTATTTTTACATTCTTATAGTTGAGTTTACCTTCCCCTAGATTATTTCCATTTGGAAGGGATTTTGGGTTTGGTATGATATTGTGGTCATGTTGGGAACCCACATATTTTTAGTTTTCTTTACTTGGTGGTTAGTTTTAGGCTTCTAGAGGCAGTGGGGTAGAGTGATGTACGTTGGATTTTTCCGTGGTTAGTCCGTTATGGCTTGTGAGTTATTTTTTGTGTTGTGCTTTTATGGGTGTGCTTGTTTTCATGGGTTCTTTCCTTGGATTATGGTTTGAGCGAGAAGGTTATGCCTCACACATGATTGTGACCTTTGTGGTTTTAGTGCTTCATATGTTTTTGTATACCCATTCTTATTGTTTATTTTGTTTGGGGCTAACTAGGAGAGTGGCTCGTCATGGGGGCTGATGCACAAAGGGGCAACGTGGATAACTCATGAATGAGTTGGTTAAACAAGTGAAAACATAATAAAAAACACTAGTGGGTTGGGTAGGTTAACAACAATTAAAGATGTGTCAAATACCTTGTCCACGCCGTTAGTGCTATCATAGACTAAGGGTGGACTGAGAAGGCTGTGGTTGGAAAGGTCGATACCTCATCCCCATGAGCGGTTAACGGTCTTGCACATGTCACCCTATGGGGCCGATTCCTATTGAGGGGTAGCCAGGATAACCATAGATGGGGGCTGACGCCGGTAGAGAGGCAGCCAAGATAACCCATAATAGGGTCGTGCGATGACACTCTCCCATAGTACCCCTTGCCATTGTCTTTTTATGTCTCTGGAAGCAATCATCTTGTTGTAGTTGTTTGATGTTGATGAATGTTATGTTTTGATTGTTTTCTATGGTTTGGTCTCGTGGTTGTCCATCTTGACTATCTTGGATTATTGGTCTTTCTTGTTGAATCTTGGCATGGGGGGTTGGGCCTTCGAGACCACATGGTTGGGTGGATCGTTCTCTGCACCCCATTGGGTTCCCTGTTAGTGTTTGTGCAATGCAATGTTACATGATGTAGAGTGTTCCAGAGTTCACTATATTTTTGGATGTATATTCTTTATTTCAGTCATACTCATGCATTGATGTATTACTCCCACGTGTGTTGGGAAATAATGATGCAAACTTATGTGATTGAACAATGCAATGTAATGGATACTGATGCAATGTTTATTGCACCTTGTAATCCTTATATGGTTAATGGTTATGGTTGCCGTCATTTGGAACATGTTGTATATGTGGAAATATGTTCCTTTATATTCTCATGATTATAAAATATGTTATGGTTATTGAAATTGAGTTAATATTTCTTTTAATGGGCATCACACGTGTATGCTTTAATGTTAGAATTATGATGGATGTATGAGTTTTATTAATGAATTCTTTGTTATGATTTGTAATGTGATTTGGAATTCATTCATTATCAATTCATTGTGGGTTAGGTTAAGTAGTGTTCCTCGTGTACCCTAGAGGACATAGGTGGCTAGTGTATTCATGTAATTGGATGTCATGCATTGAAAACTTAATGTACATATCTTATATATTAATTCTAAAAAATAAATTGTGCGATATTAGTTGTCCTTTGGGGTTTATGTGACGGGGTAGTACATCTTGGTATCAGAGCTAGGTTTTTAAATGTTGGGTTCTCTGGGTAGTTTGAGTCGATTAGGCAACCTTTGCGTTTAACTCTTGATCTCACATGTTCCTCTCTAATGTTGTGCAGGAACATACCTTGAGGTAGAGGTCGTGGCTGTGGAAGAGGCTGAGGTGGTGGCCGTGGGGCTAACCACCAAAGTTCATCACCTCTGAGTTCCCATGGTTTAGAATGTGAGGAAGGTAAAAGTTTCCAAAACAATCCGGGAAGTGGTGGTCAAAACCCGGAGCAACCAAGTCTTGAAGGAGGTCAGTTGCGACATCTTCTTGAAGAGATTCTGGGTCGTTTAGGCCCTAGGCCCGATGAGGAGAAACGAGTGGAAAGAGAATGAGAGAGATCACCGAGACGAGGGGAAATTGTAGTAGAGCAAGATGCCGTAGTGGCGGGTCACATGAGAGACCTATTGAGAGCACAACTTTCCACATTTGATGGTTCCAGTGGGGGTCTAGAGGCATAAGCATGGCTAACCGATTTGGACTAATGCTTTTCTATGCATCCTTATGGTAGTAATACCAGGGCTAGGTGTGCCATCATGCACCTTAGAGGCTTCGCATCCACTTGGTGGCGACTTGAAGAGCAGAAATTGCATCTTGACATCAACATGGTGACTTGGGAATTGTTTATGGAGAGATTTAGGCCCGTTTTCTTTCTAATCACTGGAGACAACATAGGGCAGATGAATTCCATGAGTTGAAACAAATGGCAATGTCCATTGAATAGATGTGGGAATTGTAATGATGAGGCTATGCTTGTGCAACAAGCAGTATTTGGGAATTGGTAATGATGAGGCTATGCTTGTGCATTCACTTTTTTGGGCTTGAATGCCCTAATCAAGGGAAAAAACTTTGGCCATGGATTTGGGAGGCCACAAGTGTTCGGCTAGGCGCAGCACCCACATTAGGTTTTGTTCTTGAGGTGGACAACCTCAAGTCAGAGGGCTCTTCCGTGAGTTAACGTGCACCTCTAAGGGTGGTCAAAACAACAATAGCAAAATTAGCTGAAAACACAATAATTCACATTCTTAGTAGAGTGGCAAATCTTAGGCCGTAAAGAATCAAAATTAGAAAATGAACTTGGCGTAACCATTTTGAGTAGCCCGACATAGAGCATATAGTTGGCACCCAATCGTAGGCAATTCTTTTAGTAGTCAAATGCATCATCTATCGTAGAGGTTTTGGTTAATTACAGGTTGTTTCACTTGCGATCAACAAGGACATATTGCTAGACAATGTCCATAGAGGAACACTATAGGTTTTAGTCAGAGACTAGTTGCTTCTAAGCCGATAGTGGGTGATGTAAGTAGATCACACCGAGTCTTCACGACAGTTGACAACCATCAAGATGAACATCAGGGAACTATAGTTGAGACATCAAGTGTGTTACATCGCACTAGCATTTCCATTCTCTTTGATTTCAAAGCATCATATTCATTTATCTCCTTCCTATAGTTGAGCTAATCAGACCCTGTGGCAATAAGGAAACATGCTATGGTAGGGTTGAATTGGCTCCCCGTGGAAGGCGCGGCCATTGAGTCACTCATTCAGGGTTGTAATTTGAAAATTGGGTCACTTGTGAGTATGATGGACCTCTGAATCCTACCTCTTGGTTCCTATGATGTTGTTTTAGGTATGGATTAGCTGAGTGCTCACCATGCTGTAATTGATTATCGCCGCAAGGCGGTACAATGTGTTGATGATTCCAGCAATGAGGTTGAGATCGTTGGTATTCAGAGGCCTATTTCACTATGGATGATCTCGACCATACACTGAGGCGTGTTTCTATCGTGGTTGTCAACTTTTTCTATGTCTCATAATGACTTTAAAGTTTGGGAGGAGAGAATCAGTAGGTTCTACTGGATGTGACTATCCCTCTCCCTTAAGGAATTTCTAATTTTTTATTAAAATTTTGGGGATGCCACCAAAGCGCGACATCGACTTCATTGATCTTGTACCGGAGTCGAGCCTATATCTTGGCTTACAGTACTAAAATGACAACATAGGAACTTCAAAAGCTTTGTTTCGTAAATTAGAGGAACTATTAGAAAAAGGGTTCATTCATCCTAGTGTATCCCCTTGGGGAGCACCAGTAATATTTGTGAAAAAGGATGGTTCACTCTGTTTGTGCATTGATTACAAATAGCTTAACAAAGTGACGGTGAAGAACCAATATCCTTTGCCGAGAATTGACGACCTAGATTCGATCAGATAAAAGGGGCTCAAGTATTCTCCAAGATTTATCTTAAGTCTGGGTACAACCAGTTGCATATAGCCAAAGTTGATATACACAAAACTACATTTTGCACTCGCTACGGGCATTATGAATTCAATGTTATGCCATTCAGGTTAACAAATGCACCATCAATTTTCATGAGTTTGATGAATGGAGTCTTCCAAACCTACTTGGATAGATTTATTCTTGTGTTTCTCGATGATATCTTGATCTACTCGAAAAAAATGGAGGAGCATGAGGAACACTTGAGATAGGTGTTGCAGTGCCCGAGGGACAATTAGTTGTATGCTAATCTGGTAAAGTGTGAGTTCATCAAGACAAAAGTAAAATACTTGTGTCACATCATCTCTAGTGAAGGTATTGCTGTGGATCCTTCAAAGATACAAGCCATCGTTGATTGGCCAACACCCAAGAATGTTCTTGAGATTCATAGTTTTATGGGTCTAGTGGGCTACTATCGACGGTTTGTTTAGGGCTTTTCAAGGATTGCACATCCCATCACTTCTCTTCAGAGGAAAGGGAAGAAATTCATTTGGTCAAAACAGTGCTAGTTAGCTTTCCAAACTCTTAAGGAAAAGTTGACTAGTGCACTGATCTTAGCAGTTCTTGATCCTACTGGGGATTTCTTGGTGTGTACAGATGCTTCCTTGGAAGGCTTAGGAGTCATGTTGATGCAAGAAGGTCGTGTAATTGCATATGAGTCTTGCAAGCTCAAGGATCATGAGATAAATTACCCCACACAAAATTTGGAGTTAGCCACAGTTGTTCATTCCCTGGTGAGATGGAGACACTTCTTGTTGGGACATCGATTTGAGCTTCATAGCGACCATCACAACTTATAGTATATCTTTACGCAATTGAACCTGAACGCTAGACAAAGATGGATGGAATTTCTTTGCAAATATGATTTTGAGGTTAAGTACATCCAGGGAAAGGAAAACATAGTGGCAGATGCTCTGAGTTGGTGGAGACATGAGATATCTGCAGTGACCCTTGAGGTAGATTTGAGGAGGCAGGTCTTTGCAACACTTCCCACTGATAGCTGGTATCAGGAAGTGAAGGAAGAAATTGAGTCAAATAGAGTTTTGGAGGGAAAATTTTCTAGTTACTCACTGGAATCAGATGGTCTTTTGAGGTATTTGGGTTGTATGCACATGCCTCTTGTAGAGGGTCTTCATACTCTAATCATGACTGAGGCACATCGGGCTCCCTATTCAGCTCATCTGACAGTTAAGAAGATGTATGCAGACCTACGTTCACTATACTTTTGGGATGGCATGAAGAGGGATATTGCAGATTTTGTGGCAAGATGTTTGGAATGTCAGAGAGTTAAGGTAGAACACCAACATCCCGTAGGCCTACTACAACCCCATGTCTCATTCCTGAATGGAAGTGGGATATAATATCAGTGGATTTTATTATGGGTTTGCCAATGAATTCTCGTCATAATGATGCTATCATGGTCACTATTGATAGGTTGACCAAGGTGGCACACTTCTCCCCCATTCGATCATCTTACACTGCTTCTTCGGTAGCCATAATTTTTATGGAGGACATTGTTCAATTGCATGGGATTTCACAAAGGATTATTTTCGACAGGGATCCAGTGTTCATTTATTCATTGTGGACATCCTTGTAGTGTGCCTTAGGGACCCAGTTGAATTTTAGTTCTGCATATACCATTTAGAAATGGATGGTTAGACCAAGAGGGTCAATTAGGTTCTTGAGGACATGATCTATATGTACGTGATGGATCAATAGTTGTGTTGGGAGGACTACTTGCATTTGGTGGAGTTTTCCTACAACAACAGATATCATAACTCAATTGGCATGGCTCCTTTTCAGGAATTATATGGTCATCCTTGTCAGACCCCTTTGAGTTGGGACCACGGTCTTGAGGATAGAGTTCTCCTTGGACCTGAAATTCTTTAAGATATAAAGCAACAGGGTGTTGGCATCAGAGAGCATTTGGTAGTAGCTCAGGGAAGGCAAAAGAAGTATGCTGATGTACATAGGGTCGACCGTCAGTTTTCTGTTGGTGATCGGGTCTTCCTACGAATGTGTTCGCCAAAGAGTCCAATCCATTATGGGAAGGGCTCTAAGCTCATGCCTCATTTTGTGGGATCGTTTGAAGTTTTGGAAATAATTGGCTCCATTGCTTATCGCCTAGCATTTTTGCCTAGTCTATCGCACATACACGATGTGTTTCATGTTTCTGTACTTAGGCCTTATTATCCAGATATTTTTCATGTACTTGATTGGAATGTACTACAGGTCGAGGATGGGAAACTAACACTCGAGCCCATGGATATTCTACAACACAGGAAACTCGTTCTCAGGGGCAAAGACATTGAACAAGTGCAGGTCCAATGGGACCCTAATGATGAGACTTCAGTGACATGGGAGGATGCATCCCATATTAGAGAGGCATATCCTTATTTGTTCATTGGCTTACAAGAGTAAGCTGAGATCTTGGGGGGGAGGATGTAATACCCCTCATGTTGTTGTTACTTTCCTGATACTCTTTTGTGTGTTATTGTGGACTTGAGACTTGGATGGCAATTGTTTCACTAGTTAGACTTGTGTGGATTTGTAGTTTAGTTGTTTGGATGTTCATGATACTGCTTTATGATGATTGATGACATAATGATGTGTGGTGTTTGTTTTATCTGGTTATGTTATTGTTCTGATGGGATACTATGTTGTGAAGTTATAACTTAATGCTTGTTACTGGATATTCATGATGATGTGTTTTCTGGTTGAGTCTTGGTGAAAGGACAATGTAGCATCGCTCATTTGCGAGTGCCCTGCTACGACATAACTACCTTTCACGGTGTGTTTGTAACTAGAGATTTATATGTATTTGACATTGGTCTGATGTGCAGACAGTGTACTAGACCGACTCCACCTGCGTTGTCAAGTCTGAGTGTGTCCCACAATCCCAATAGGTATGAAGTTGAAAACAAAATTGACAAGGGATTCCCCGTCTAAGTCTGTCATCCTATCGTTGTGTCTGACGGTGTCGTTCATCTATGACCCTATCACCATTATGGTATCGTTCTGTTTGGTGTTGTTTATTTTTAATCATTTATTTAACATTGTTTTAATTTAATATTATCGTCATTTTTCTTGGGGTGTTAAGGTTACTAGCATTCAAGTGTTGGTTTAGTTATCTTTGATCGTGAGTTGATGTTTCAATTTAAATTATTATAATTGGATGGAAAATTTAGTGGCGAGTGTTGTTAATTTAGATAAATTGGTGAATTTACTGTTTTGATATATATATATATATATGCACTTTATATTAATGAGAATTATTTTAATAATGTTAATTTTTAGATTTAAATAAATAGAGAAGATTATTATTATTGTTGTTCATAAAGTTATTTTAATTTTTATTGTATTGAATAATGTTATTTTAATAAATAACTAAATTGGAATTTAAAAATGAAAATTTAAAGGTAAATAACAATATAACAAGCTTTTAAATTCATATGATTGTTTTAATGTAAATAAAAACAAAAGATTCAAAAAAAGAAAATAAAGATGGAAAATTTCAGCATGCAATTGCATGCGTAAGCTTGAACTGTAAAGCAAAACGACAACTTGCTATCTTTGTAAGATTTAATGACTTATCCTTTGATTTTTATCTCAAAAACGATAAGCAATTTCCTTAATTTTAAACAGGAGGAAAATAAGGAATGGGTTTTGAATTGGAATTTCAATTTTAATTTGGAGGTTTTTCTGTGAACGAATATTTGCTTGGCTAAAATTCATTCTTCCTTCTCTATAACAAGAAGAAAATAAAATTATTAATTTGGGGAAAATTATTTTGGCTCTTGGACAAAACTTATTGCAACTGAGGATACGATCGAAGTTGTAGACAAGGTGAAAGATTGGCAGCGTGATCGTGATCGTCAACTCGTTCTATTCGTCTCTGAGCAAAGGATTCCAGGTTGGTTTGTCAAATAGATTTACTTTTGACCTCTTTATGAATTTGCAAAAATTTTTGATGTTGGAATTTTAATCTTAAAACCATGCAAGGTCCTCAATAGTTTCCCTAAATCGCCTAAAATTCGTTATGCCCTTGTTGTTTCTTCTGTTTGGAAATCAAAATGCTTCTCTGTAGTTGTCTTGATTGATAGTGTGGGGAGGAGGCGTTATGATAAACCCCATCAATATTTAGTGCTTCAAACACATGTTTTTCCCTTTTGCTTTCGTCTATTCCTTCAACCACTGGCAGTGAATACCTCGGTATAACTTCAGTGACATCTTGCACCCTTCAATCATTTTTGGTT
Source organism: Sequoia sempervirens (assembly GCA_007258455.2). NCBI lineage: Eukaryota > Viridiplantae > Streptophyta > Pinopsida > Cupressales > Cupressaceae > Sequoia > Sequoia sempervirens. The sequence continues at coordinate 26,264 of VDFB02322588.1, read as the reverse complement.
TGGCGTCAGCGCTTTCTAAGAACAGTCAGCCCCCCCACGCCTCTTTTGTTACATTATCATTATATATGTGTATAGACTTTGAATATGCATTCTTGAAAGTCAATTGGAATGCCTGTAGCTAGTCGCACATATGGGAGGGCGACATCCTTAATCGTGCAATGAGCATAAAACCAATAATTATTTGTAGTTGATCTAGTCAAACGTATTATTATGCATATCGTGATAAGTGACTTTAGAGAAAATATTCCTTTGGTGCCAATGTACATTATAGCCCTTTCAATTTCTTTTTATTTAAAATTTTAAGCTTTTTGTTTGATAAACTACATGCCTCCTCATCCAAGGGGTACTTGCTTGATTTGTTTGTTTCACATATGTCTTACAAAATGAAGTTCCCTCATGAGCTAGCAACAAGAAGGTTCCTTTACACCGATTTATCTCCTCTCTTTCCTCCCTGTAAGTTGCATCCTCATCCTCCGTGGCTCCAAATGCCTTAATGCCTTGAGTCCTCTCTTGGATTTTATGTGTGGTTGTGTGGATGGAGTGTGATGAATTAGATTCAAATAGACCATGCGTCCATGGTTGTTTTATCCCAGCTTGCTGTCCTTGATTTGATTAATTTTCTTCATAGTTGTGCACTGTTGTATTCTGGCTGTGGTCTGTGTATTGATTTCTACAAAATGGTAAGTGCATTTCTATATGTTTGAATATCTATATATATATAGGTGTGTGTTGTAATTATGCAATTTATATAAAGTTAAAGAAAAAAAAAGTATTTATTCTTGAATTGGATCCAGATTATAGCATTATCTATTTTACATATATTATTAATATATAAATATATATGTTTATTAAAATTTATATTTGTTAAATTTTAATATGGATGTTTTTTTTATACAATAGAAATTAATTAAATTGAGTTTACAATGGTAACTATTCTACAACAGAATTTATATTGTGAATTATATGTTTTTACAATTAAGGTTGTGTTGTAAGAAACACAATTACTTATAGATGTATTTGTGTATAATTATATATGCATATATTAATAAGCATATGGAGTATTTGCATATATGTATTTATATTTTTGTGTGCTGAGCTCAATATTGATTTGGATAAATTTATACCATGGAATTTTAAATAATGGAAATTAATGTTCTTTGAAAAAAGTTAATTTTTTTTATTTGGAAAAGTTATTGATGTGAAGTGGATGGCCTTATGAAAAAGTGTTTAACTATGATTGTACTATGCTACTAGAGTATAGTTTTCTCGATATATCTATTATGGCACTTCATGCTTTTATTGTCAAAGTGAATGATCTTGTTTCTTAACGTTCACTCTATGAAGCGTGTTTAAAGATTTAACCTTTATTTTTACATTCTTATAGTTGAGTTTACCTTCCCCTAGATTATTTCCATTTGGAAGGGATTTTGGGTTTGGTATGATATTGTGGTCATGTTGGGAACCCACATATTTTTAGTTTTCTTTACTTGGTGGTTAGTTTTAGGCTTCTAGAGGCAGTGGGGTAGAGTGATGTACGTTGGATTTTTCCGTGGTTAGTCCGTTATGGCTTGTGAGTTATTTTTTGTGTTGTGCTTTTATGGGTGTGCTTGTTTTCATGGGTTCTTTCCTTGGATTATGGTTTGAGCGAGAAGGTTATGCCTCACACATGATTGTGACCTTTGTGGTTTTAGTGCTTCATATGTTTTTGTATACCCATTCTTATTGTTTATTTTGTTTGGGGCTAACTAGGAGAGTGGCTCGTCATGGGGGCTGATGCAAAAAGGGGCAACGTGGATAACTCATGAATGAGTTGGTTAAACAAGTGAAAACATAATAAAAAACACTAGTGGGTTGGGTAGGTTAACAACAATTAAAGATGTGTCGAATACCTTGTCCACGCCATTAGTGCTATCATAGACTAAGGGTGGACTGAGAAGGCTGTGGTTGGCAAGGTCGATACCTCATCCCCATGAGCGGTTAACGGTCTTGCACATGTCACCCTATGGGGCCGATTCCTATTGAGGGGTAGCCAGGATAACCATAGATGGGGGCTGACGCCGGTAGAGAGGCAACCAAGATAACCCATAATAGGGTCGTGCGATGACACTCTCCCATAGTACCCCTTGCCATTGTATTTCTATGTCTCTGGAAGCAATCGTCTTGTTGTAGTTGTTTGATGTTGATGAATGTTATGTTTTGATTGTTTTCTATGGTTTGGTCTCGTGGTTGTCCATCTTGACTATCTTGGATTATTGGTCTTTCTTGTTGAATCTTGGCATGGGGGGTTGGGCCTTCAGGACCACATGGTTGGGTGGATCGTTCTCTGCACCCCATTGGGTTCCCTGTTAGTGTTTGTGCAATGCAATGTTACATGATGTAGAGTGTTCAAGAGTTCACTATATTTTTGGATGTATATTATTTATTTCAGTCATACTCATGCACTGATGTATTACTCCCATGTGTGTTGGGAAATAATGATGCAAACTTATGTGATTGAACAATGCAATGTAATGGATACTGATGTAATGTTTATTGCACCTTGTAATCCTTATATGGTTAATGGTTATGGTTGCCGTCATTTGGAACATGTTGTATATGTGGAAATATGTTCCTTTATATTCTCATGATTATAAAATATGTTATGGTTATTGAAATTGAGTTAATATTTCTTTTAATGGGCATCACATGTGTATGCTTTAATGTTAGAATTATGATGGATGTATGAGTTTTATTAATGAATTCTTTGTTATGATTTGTAATGTGATTTGGAATTCGTTCATTATCAATTCATTATGGGTTAGGTTAAGTAGTGTTCCTCGTGTACCCTAGAGGACATAGGTGGCTATTGTATTCATGTAATTGGATGTCATGCATTGAAAACTTAATGTACATATCTTATATATTAATTCTAAAAAATAAATTGTGCGATATTAGTTGTCCTTTGGGGTTTATGTGACGGGGTAGTACATCTTGGTATCAGAGCTAGGTTTTTAAATGTTGGGTTCTCTGGGTAGTTTGAGTCGATTAGGCAACCTTTGCGTTTAACTCTTGATCTCACATGTTCCTCTCTAATGTTGTGCAGGAACATACCTTGAGGTAGAGGTCGTGGCTGTGGAAGAGGCTGAGGTGGTGGCCGCGGTGCTAACCACCAAAGTTCATCACCTCCGAGTTCCCATGGTTTAGAATGTGAGGAACGTAAAAGTTTCCAAAACAATCCGGGAAGTGGTGGTCAAAACCCGGAGCAACCAAGTCTTGAAGGAGGTCAGTTGCGACATCTTCTTGAGGAGATTCTGGGTCGTTTAGGCCCTAGGCCCGATGAGGAGAAATGAGTGGAAAGAGAATGAGAGAGATCACCGAGACGAGGGGAAATTGTAGTAGAGAAAGATGCCGTAGTGGCGGGTCACATGAGAGACCTATTGAGAGCACGACTTTCCACATTTGATGGTTCCAGTGGGGGTCTAGAGGCATAAGCATGGCTGATCGATTTGGACTAATGCTTTTCTATGCATCCTTATGGTAGTAATACCAGGGCTAGGTGTGCCATCATGCACCTCAGAGGCTTCGCATCCACTTGGTGGCGACTTGAAGAGCAGAAATTGCATCTTGACATCAACATGGTGACTTGGGAATTGTTTATGGAGAGATTTAGGCCCGTTTTCTTTCTAATCACTGGAGACAACATAGGGCAGATGAATTCCATGAGTTGAAACAAATGGCAATGTCCATTGAACAAGATGTGGTCTAGTAATGATGAGCTATGCTTGTGCAACACTTTTCAGGGGCTTGAAATGTCCTAATCAGTGTGGGAAAAACTTTGGCCATGGATTTGGGAGGCCACAAGTGTTCGACAGGGCAAAGGTAACCCACATTAGGTCTTTGGTTCTGAGGTGGACAACCTCAAGCTGTAGGCTCTTCCAGTTATCGTGGCACCTCTAAGGGTGGTCAAAACAACAATAGTAGCCATAGCTGAAACACAATAATCTTACATTCTTAGTAGAGTGGGTAAATCTTTAGGCCGAAAGAATCAAAATTAGAAACGAACTTGGTTTAATCCATTTTGAGTAGCCTCAGATAGAAAGTACATAGTTGGCAACTCCAATCGAGGTAATTTTTATAGTCAAATGCATCATCTATTGGTAGAGGCCTGGTTGCATCATAGGTTGTTTCTCCCGTGGGTCAATAAGGACATATTTCCGCATAAATGTCCAGAGGAACAATACAAGTTTTAGCCATAGACCACCGCTTTGCTGAAGGGTGGGTGGATATGTATTATCACATCTTCCAAGTTTCTAGAGGTTGACAACTGCTAAACACTAGGGTAACTGGGAGTTGAGACATTAGGTGTTACATGGCCCTAGTATTCCCATTCTCTTTGATTCTAGAGCATCATATTCATTTATCTCCTTCAGAGTTGAGCATCAGAGACTTGTGGCAATAAGGAAATGCGCTATGGTAGGTTGAATTTGGCCTCCGTGAAAAGGCTGTTGAGTCACTCGTTTAGGGTTGTAATTTAAAAATTGGGTCACTTGTGACTATGGTGGAACTTTGAATCCTACTTGTTGGTTCCTATGATGTTTTAGGTATGGATTGGCTGAGTGCTCACCGTGCTTTAATTGATTGTCGTCACAAGGCAGTACAATGTGTTGATGATTCCGATAATGAGGTTGAGATCATTGGTATAGAGAGGCCTATTTCACTATGGATGATCTCAGCCATGCAATTGAAAAGGTGTTTACATCAGGGTTGTCAGCTTTTTGCTATGTCTATTAATGACTTGGGTTTGGGAGAGAATCAAGAGGTGTCGTTGGATGACTATCCTCTCCTTAAGGAATTATCTAATTTTTTTTTGATTGAAATTCTGGGGATGCCACCAAAGCGTGACATCGACTTCAGAATTGATCTTGTACCCAGAGTTGAGCCTATATCTCGAGCTCCATACCAGATGACAACATAGGAACTTCAAGAGCTTCGTTTGCAATTAGAGGAACTATTAGAAAAAGGGTTCATTTGTCCTAGTGTATCCCCTTGGGGAGCACCAGTAATATTTGTGAAAAAGGATGGTTCACTCTGTTTGTGCATTGATTACAAATAGCTTAACAAAGTGACGGTGAAGAACCGATATCCTTTGCCGAGAATTGACGACCTAGATTTGATCAGATAAAAGGGGCTCAAGTATTCTCCAAGATTTATCTTAAGTCTGGGTACAACCAGTTGCATATAGCCAAAGTTGATATACACAAAACTACATTTTGCACTCGCTACGGGCATTATGAATTCAATGTTATGCCATTCAGGTTAACAAATGCACCATCAATTTTCATGAGTTTGATGAATGGAGTCTTCCAAACCTACTTGGATAGATTTATTCTTGTGTTTCTTGATGATATCTTGATCTACTCAAAAAAAATGGAGGAGCATGAGGAACACTTGAGATAGGTGTTGTAGTGCCTGAGGGACAATTAGTTGTATGCTAATCTGGTAAAGTGTGAGTTCTTCAGGACAAAAGTAAAATACTTGTGTCACATCATCTCTAGTGAAGGTATTGCTGTGGATCCTTCAAAGATCCAAGCCATCGTTGATTGGCCAACACCCAAGAATGTTCTTGAGATTCATAGTTTTATGGGTCTAGTGGGCTACTATCGACGGTTTGTTTAGGGCTTTTCAAGGATTGCACATCCCATCACTTCTCTTCAGAGGAAAGGGAAGAAATTCATTTGGTCAAAACAGTGCTAGTTAGCTTTCCAAAATCTTAAGGAAAAGTTGACTAGTGAACTAATCTTAGCAGTTCTTGATCCTACTGGGGATTTCTTGGTGTGTACAGATGCTTCCTTGGAAGGCTTAGGAGTCATGTTGATGCGAGAAGGTCGTGTAATTGCATATGAGTCCTGCAAGCTCAAGGATCATGAGCTAAATTACCCCACACAAAATTTGGAGTTAGCCGCAGTTGTTCATTCCCTAGTGAGATGGAGACACTTCTTGTTGGGACATCGATTTGAGCTTCATAGCGACCATCATAGCTTATAGTATATATTTATGCAATTGAACCTGAACGCTAGACAAAGATGGATGGAATTTCTTTGCAAATATGATTTTGAGGTTAAGTACATCCAGGGCAAGGAAAACGTAGTGGCAGATGCTCTGAGTTGGTGGAGACATGAGATATCTGCAATGACCCTTGAGGTAGATTTGAGGAGGCAGGTCTTTGCAACACTTCCCACTGATAGCTGGTATTAGGAAGTGAAGGAAGAAATTGAGTCAAATAGAGTTTTGGAGGGAAAATTTTCTAGTTACTCATTGGAATCAGATGGTCTTTTGAGGTATTTGGGTTGTATGCACATGCCTCTTGTAGAGGGTCTTCATACTCTAATCATGACTAAGGCACATCGGGCTCCCTATTCAGCTCATCTGAGAGTTAAGAAGATGTATGCAGACCTACATTCACTATACTTTTGGGATGGCATGAAGAGGGATATTGCAGATTTTGTGGCAAGATGTTTGGAATGTCAGAGAGTTAAGGTAGAACACCAACATCCCGTAGGCCTACTACAACCCCATGTCTCATTCCTGAATGAAAGTGGGATATAATATCAGTGGATTTTATTATGGGTTTGCCAATGAATTCTCGTCATAATGATGCTATCATGGTCACTATTGATAGGTTGACCAAGGTGGCACACTTCTCCCCCATTCGATCATCTTACACTGCTTCTTCGGTAGCCATAATTTTTATGGAGGACATTGTTCAATTGCATGGGATTTCACGAAGGATTATTTTCGACAGGGATCCAGTGTTCATTTATGCATTGTGGACATCCTTGTAGTGTGCCTTAGGGACCCAGTTGAATTTTAGTTCTGCATATACCATTTAGAAATGGATGGTTAGACCAAGAGGGTCAATTAGGTTCTTGAGGACATGATCTGTATGTACGTGATGGATCAATAGTTGTGTTGGGAGGACTACTTGCATTTGGTGGAGTTTTCCTACAACAACATATATCATAACTCAATTGGCATGGCTCCTTTTCAGGAATTATATGGTCATCCTTGTCAGACCCCTTTGAGTTGGGACCACGGTCTTGAGGATAGAGTTCTCCTTGGACCTGAAATGCTTTAAGATATAAAGCAACAGGGTGTTGGCATTGGAGAGCATTTGGTAGTAGCTCAGGGTAGGCAAAAGAAGTATGCTGATGTACATAGGGTCGACCGTCAATTTTCTGTTGGTGATCGGGTCTTCCTACGAATGTGTTCGCCAAAGAGTCCAATCCATTATGGGAAGGGCTCTAAGCTCATGCCTCATTTTGTGGGATCGTTTGAAGTTTTGGAGATAATTGGCTCCATTGCTTATTGCCTAGCATTTTTGCCTAGTCTATCGCACATACACGATGTGTTTCATGTTTCTGTACTCAGGCCATATTATCCAGATATTTTTCATGTACTTGATTGGAATGTACTACAGGTCGAGGATGGGAAACTAACACTCGAGCCCATGGATATTCTGCAACACAGGAAACTCGTTCTCAGGGGCAAAGACATTGAACAAGTGCAGGTCCAATGGGACCCTAATGATGAGACTTCAGTGACATGGGAGGATGCATCCCATATTAGAGAGGCATATCCTTATTTGTTCATTGGCTTACAAGAGTAAGCTGAGATCTTGGGGGGGAGGATGTAATACCCCTCATGTTGTTGTTACTTTCCTGATACTCTTTTGTGTGTTATTGTGGACTTGAGACTTGGATGGCAATTGTTTCACTAGTTAGACTTGTGTGGATTTGTAGTTTAGTTGTTTGGATGTTCATGATACTGCTTTATGATGATTGATGACATAATGATGTGTGGTGTTTGTTTTATCTGGTTATGTTATTGTTCTGATGGGATACTATGTTGTGAAGTTATAGCTTAATGCTTGTTACTGGATATTCATGATGATGTGTTTTCTGGTTGAGTCTTGGTGAAAGGACAATGTAGCATCGCTCATTTGCGAGTGCCCTGCTACGACATAACTACCTTTCACGGTGTGTTTGTAACTAGAGATTTATATGTATTTGACATTGGTTTGATGTAGGATGCATGTACTGGACACTGAATCCACTTGCATTGTCAGGTTTGAGCGTGTCCCACAATCCCAACGGATATGAAGTTGAAAACGAAGTTGAAAAGGAAGTCCCCATCCGAGTCCATCATCCTGTCATCGTGTCTGATGGTGTCGTTCATCTACGACCCCGTCACTATTATGGTATTGTCCCGTTTGGTGTTTTTTGTTTTTAATCATTTATTTAACATTTTTTTAATTTAATATTATTGTTATTTTTCTTGGGGTGTTAAGGTTACTAGCGTTCAAGTGTTGGTTTAGTTATCTTTGATCGTGAGTTGATGTTTAAATTTAAATTATTATAATTGGATTGTAAATATAGTGATGAGTGTTGATAATTTAGATAAATTGGTGAATTTAATGTTTTGATATATATATATGCACTTTATATTAATGAGAATTATTTTAATAATGTTAATTTTTAGATTTAAATAAATAGAGAAGATTATTATTATTATTGTTCATAAAGTTATTTTAATTTTTATTGTATTGAATAATGTTATTTTAATAAATAACTAAATTGGAATAATTTAAAAATGAAAATTTAAAGGTAAATAACAATATAATGAGCTTTTAAATTAATATGATTGTTTTATTGTAGATAAAAGCAAAAGATTCGAAAAAAGAAAATAAAGATGGAAATTTTCAGCATGCAATTGCATGCGTAAGCTTGAACTATAAAACAAAATGACAACTTGCCGTCTTTGTAAGATTTAATGACTTATCCTTTGATTTTTATCTCAAAAATGATGTCTTGCACCCTTCAATCATTTCTAGTTTGGCGTTAGTGCTGTCTGAGAACAGTTGGCCCCCACCATGCCTCTTTTGTTACATTATCATTATATATGTGTATAGAATTTGAATATGCATTCTTGAAAGTCAATTGGAATGCCTGTAGCTAGTTGCACATATGGGAGGGCGACAACCTTAATCGTGCAATGAGCATAAAACCAATAATTATTTGCAGTTGATCCAATCAAACGTATTATTATGCATATCATGATAAGTGACTTCAGAGAAAACCTTCCTTTGGTGCAAGTGTACAGTATAACCCTTTCAATTTATTTTTTATTTCAAATTATAAGCTTTTTGTTTGATAAAATGCGCGCCTACTTAGCCAGGGGGTACTTGATTGATTTGTTTGTTTCACATATGTCTTACAAAATGAAGTTCCCTCATGAGCTAGCAGCAAGAAGGTTCCTTTACACTGATTTCTCTCCTCTCTTTCCTCCCTATAAGCCATGCCCTCATCCTCTGTGGCTCCAAAGGCCTTAATGCCCTGAGTCCTTCGTTGAATTTTATGCATGGTTGTGTGGATGAGGGTGATGAATTAGATTCAAATATACCATGCGTCCATGGTTGTTTTATCCCAGCTTGCAGTCCTTGATTTGATTAATTTTCTTCATAGTTGTGCCCTGTTGTATTCTGGCTGTGGTTTATGTATTGATTTCTACAAAATGGTAAGTGCATGTCTATATGTTTGAATATCTATATATAGGTGTGTGTTGTAATTCTATGATTTATATAAAGTAAAAAAAAATAGTAGTTATTCTTGAATCAGATCCAGATTATAACATTATCTATTTTACATATATTATTAATATATAAATATATATGTTTATTAAAATCTATATTTGTTAAATTTTAATATGGATGTTTATTTTAATACAACATAAAGTAATTAAATTGAGTTTAAAATGGTAAGTATTCTACAACAGAATTTATATTGTGAATTATATGTTTTTATAATTAAGGTTGTGTTGTAAGAAACACAATTAATTATAGATGTATTTGTGTATAATTACATATATATATATATTAATAAGCATATGGAGTATTTACATATATGTATTTATATTAGTGTATACTGAGCTCAATATTGATTTGGATAAACTTTTATCATGGAATTTTAAATAATGGAAATTAATGTTCTTTGAAAAAGTTTAATTTTTTAATTTGGAAAAGCTATTGATGTGAAGTGGATGGTGTTATGAAAAAGTGTTTAACTATGATTGTACTATGCTACTAGATTATAGTTTTCTCGGTATATCTGTTATGGCACTTCATGGTTTTATCATCAAAGTGAATGATCTTGTTTCTTAACGTTCATTCTGTGAAGCGTATTTAAAGATTTAAACTTTATTGTTAAATTCTTATAGTTGAGTTTAGCTTCCCTTGCATTATTTCTGTTTGGAAGGGATTTTGGGTTTGGTCTGATATTGTGGTCATGTTGGGAACCCACATCATTTAAGTTTTCTTTTCTTGGTGGTTGGTTTGAGGCTTCTAGAGGTGGTGGGGTAGAGTGATGTACATTGGATTTTTCTATGGTTAGTCCCTTATGGCTTGTGAGTTATTTTTTGTGTTTTAATTTTATGGGTGTACTTGGTTTTATGGGTTCTTGCCTTGGATTATGATTTGAGCGAGAAGGTTATGCCTCACACATGATTGTGACCTTTGTGGTTTTAGTGCTTCATATTATTTTGTACACCCATTCTTATTGTGTATTTTGTTTGGGGCTAACTGTGAGAGTGGCTTGTTATGGGGTCCAACGCACAAAGGGGCAACTTGGATAACCCATGAACAAGTTGGTTAAACAAGTGAAAACATAATAAAACACACTAGTGGGTTGGGTAGGTTAACAACAATAAAAGATGAGTCAGATACCTCATCCACACTATTAGTTTTTTCACAGACTAAGGGTGGACTGAGAAGGCCATGGTTGGAAAGGTGTTACCTCATCCCCATGAGAGCTTAATGGTCTGACACGTGTCACCCTATGGGGTTGGCGCCCAATGAGGGGAAGCCAGGATAACCATAGATGGGGGTTAGTTCTGGTAGAGAGGGAGCTAGGATAACCCATAATAGGGTTATGCGATGACACTCTCCCATAGTACCCCTTTCCATTGTCTTTGTATGTCTCTGGAAGTAGTCGTTTGATGATCTAGGTGGATCCAGAAAACCTAAAAATTTTACAGTCTTAGAATATCATGAAACCAACATCATCGCATAGAGCTCACTGACATGGTCCTGACACAACTTGAATGGGCTCAAAAGGAGTCCGTATGTAGAAGTTATGCATAGTCAAAGGTCCAGTCAAATAGGCAAATCGCCAAGAAAAAGGCAAAAAATTGGTCATCTTGAAATAAGGAAAAATAACACCAAGTCGTAGTGCTCGTCACGCTGATTCTGGAACTATATTCGGTTTCAAAAATGTAGTCCGTATGAGCAAAATAGAGCCAGTCAAAGTTTGTAGACAAAAGGAGTTGACCAATCAAAATGATGACATTAGTAGGTGACGTGGCAGGTATAGTCAATAGTCAATGATGACGTCGAAAAATCAGATTTTGGCATGTGGCATGGTGAGTCAGCATGACATTGCATCCGGTTGGAGTTCTCCAATGAATCAAATTTTGACACACGTCCTTCAATGATCGAATGATGAAGCTCCACGTGGCACCCCTTTATCTCCTCAGTTTGGGTCGGTTTGAAACAGTTTAATTTACCAAAAATGGAGCATGGGATTCAACCCCATGACCTCTCCTTCACAAGTGTAGCCTCCTACCAACATGCCACAAAATATGATTTTACCATATTTGGCTATCGATTGGTTTTGATAATGAACTATCTCAGATTTATTGTTTTAAAAGTATAGTGTTAAATCCCTATAAAAGGGGGTCATGTGGTTTGAACCCTTGACCTCCTCATCTCCATTAAGCACTCCCAACCATTGCAACACCCATGAATTTCGGGATTTCATTTGACATATTTTTATTTTGTTAACATTCTATACTGAGCCGACCAAATAGGGGCCCGAGCCCCATCCTCATAAACCATAAAAATGGATCGAATTAATGTCAGCCATTTAAACATTTGTAAACCTGGATATTTAAGGATTTTTATTGTTAAGAGGGATTTAATTATATTATGGCTCAATTTAGAGGATATGTGGAATAGTTTTTGTTAACCTCCAAATAGTATGTAAAATAGTATTTAAAGGGGTTAATTTTTGTAATAGAGAATTTATGGAGATATTTTTGCAAATAAGGGAGATTTGCAAAATTACATGTTGTAATTAGGAGATATGCGTATATTTGCAAAATAATATGGTTTTAGCCCATAATAGTAAATAAATTTGTATAAAAGGGGGTCTTATTTTCTTGTAAGGGGTAGAATTTTCTGGAAGAGAAATTATTGGGGAAAGTTCATTTTGGGAGAAATAATTCTTTGGAGGAGAATATTGTAAGCACGAAGGCCTTTTGAGTGTCTTCAAGTGTTGAGAGTAGATTGTGAGAAATTTTATGTAGGTTTTGGAGCTTGGATATTGTAACAAGGCATTACTATTGCTTGGCAACATTAATAAAGTGGTCCTAATTGAGAAGTGGACCCGGAGACATAGTCCTTTGAAGGACGAACTCTGTTATCAACCTATGTTTGATCTTTCTATCTTCCATCTCATTCTTCTATTTCCTGTCTTACATTCTCTCTAATCTCTTTTTAGTATTTTTCAATTTTCTATTTGAGTTCTAATTACAACATTTCAGTAATTAGTTATATAAATGTGAACTTATTTTGTAATTTCAACGATTAAACAACATAGTCACACAATTTTGTTGCGATTAGGGAAAAATGCAATTTAGATTAATTTGCAAGTTTTTTGTAAACCTCTAATTATAGATCAAATTGGTATCAGATCCCGTTTTGCAAGAAATTGCATAAGTGAATGCTAACCGGGTTGAAATTGAAGCAAGGAGGAGGTGCACTTACCGAGTTCAATCCTAAGATTAGAAAATGAAGGACTTTTCCATGAGCAGAGATTTTAGTTGAACAAAGTCCTATAGAGCTTGATGAGAAAGCTTTCCAGAAAGCATTTGTCAAAATGAAGGCTATGGTGGAAGTTCTATTCCAAGAGAGGTAAGAGCGACAGAAGAAAAAGGAAAGCAAGGCTAGAAAGAAGGAGGAAGCTGAATCCTCATTGAAAGAAGACAAAGGTAAAGGAGTAGGAGGTGGTGGTGACCCTCCTGAACCTCCATTGCCATCTTCCTCATCTTCTTCATCTTCATCTTCTTCTTCTTCTTCGTCTAACTCTTCCAAAAAGAAACAACCTGTGGAATCTGAAGTTAATTCACCTTTGTTGAAACTTGATGTTAAATTTGATTTTCCAATGTATAATGGAGAACTAGATGTAGAAAAAATTGATAATTGGATAAAAAAATTGAAGTTTATTATAGAATTGAAAAGTTTACTGAGGATTCTCAAAAAATCCAATTAGCCACTCTTCGCCTGGGAGGCACAACCTTAATTTGGTGGGAGAGTAGAACACAAGAAGATCTAAGTTGTTATGGAAAAATTATTTCTTCCTGGTTTGAGTTTATAGCTGCACTTACGAAATAGTTTTATCCGTTAGGGCATATGCAAAAAGCAATAATGAACTGGAAATCATTAAGACAAGAGAAAGGACAAAGTGTGCAAGAATTTACACATGAGTTTAGGAAGAGGGATTTAATTTTGGGCATTCCTTTATACACACAAGAAACTTTGTTAAAATATATAGGTGGATTACATGAAAGTTTGAGACATACAATACTTATGTTTAATCCAACTAACATTGATGAAGTTAGTGTGCAAGCTATCCATTTGGAAACAAGCTCAAGGAATAGCCATGAAAATCTGTTGATGGAATCAAGTAAGCACAAAGGGAGCAAGAAAGGGAAGGAGAAAATGCAACAGACAACTACTATAAAGAAAGAGGACGAGAAGCCTTATTGCTCACATTGCAAGAAGAAAGGGCATGAAGATGCAAAGTGCTAGAAATTGCATCCTGATCAGAAACCAAAATGGTTCAAGGATCAAAAGGATAAGCAAAATACCACAACTATTGTGCATGATCTCGGATCCAGTTTTGATGATGAAACCAAGATTTCAGTTGTGGGTATCAAAGGTAATATTCCTTTTGTCAGTACTAGTTCCTATGCTTCTTCATCAAAGTGTAATGAAGTACCTATTGAAAATAAGAGGAATGAATTGTTTCACATAAGGGCTATTGCAAAACAAATCAAGATTGATACACTCATAGATAGTGGATCACAAGTGAACTTAATCTCTAAACAAGTTATTAAACTTAATTGGGATTAAAAACAACTCCTCATCCTAAACCATATCCATTAGGTTGGGTGCATGATAATGCTCGGTTACAAGTGCCAAGGCAATGCAAACTCTGATTTAAAATCAAATCCAAGTTAATAGATGAGGTAGAGTTAGATGTAATTCCGCTTGACATCTGTGGGATGGTTCTAGGTAGTCCTTATTTGTATGATAGAAAGGCCATTTTCTATAGGGAACATAACAAGTATCATTTGTTTAAGGATGTAATTGAATATATTGTAAAAGCTCATCACATAAAGAATGATAGATCTGTTGTAAACACATGGCACATGAAGATGATTGTAAATGCAAGAAATGCTTTAACTCTCATGTCTATAATAGCTAGTGATACTAAGCATGAAGATGATAGGGTGTCACAGACAATATAGTGTGAGGATCAGTTGCAAGTAGAATCAAGCCTTCAGCTAGAGGTAGTAAAAGAGGGTTTGAATGTTTCATTTTCTAACAATGTTCTTATTAAGAAGATCCAGAATGTTGATACTATTTCCTTCACATTAGTGTATTTAGTACTGTTGCTTGTTAATTTGCTAGTTATTTCTATGTGGATGATGAATGTGACAGTGAATATTGATGAACATGCAATTGAATGTGTCAACAAAGCTATCTCATATTTCTTCATGTTTGTGATGGGTCAGATGTTCAAAATTTTAGTAGGAAGGACAGATGATACTAGGCAAGTGGGACAATATTTCCCTAGCTCAAATTGTACATAAAATAGACCTTTTGGAGGTCCAAAAGCTTCTCAATGGGGAGGAATGATCTAGGTGGATCCAAAACACCTAAAAATTTCACAGTATTAGAATCTCATGAAACCAACATCATCGCGCAAAGCTCACTGACATGGTCCTGACGCAACTTGAATGGGCTCAAAAGGAGTCCGTATGCAGAAGTTATGCACAGTCAAAGGTCTAATGAAATAGGTGAATCAAGTGGCCAAGAAAAAGGTGGAAAATTGATCATCTCAAAAAAGGAAAAAATGACTCCAAGTTGTAGTGCTTGTCACACTGATTCCAGAACTATATTCGGTTTCAAAAATGGAGTTCGTATGAGCTAAATAGAGTCGTTCGAAGTTTGCAGACAAAAGGAGTTGACCAGTCAAAATGACATCAGTAGGTGACATGGTAGGTATAGTCAGCAGTCAATGATGACATGGAAAAATCAGAGTTTGACATGTGGCACGGTGAGTCAGCATGACATGGCATCCTATTGGTGTTCTCCAG
This sequence comes from Sequoia sempervirens, assembly GCA_007258455.2. Taxonomy (NCBI): domain Eukaryota; kingdom Viridiplantae; phylum Streptophyta; class Pinopsida; order Cupressales; family Cupressaceae; genus Sequoia; species Sequoia sempervirens. The sequence goes on along the minus strand of VDFB02322588.1, from coordinate 10,790 downwards.
CGAATCAAATTTTAACACGTGTCCTTCAATGATTGCATGATGAAGCACCACGTGGCACCCCTTTATCTCCTCAGTTTGGGTCGGTTTGAAACAATTTTATTTACCAAAAATAGAACATGGGATTCTACCCCATGACCTCTCCTTCACAAGTGCATCATCCTACCAACATGCCACAAAATCTGATTTAACCATATTTGGTCGCCGGTTGGTTTTGATAATGAACTATCTCAGATTTATTGTTTTAAAAGTATAGTGTCAAATCCCTATAAAAGGGGGTCGGGTGGTTTGAACCCCCGACCTCCTCATCTCCATTAAGCAATCCCAACCATTGCAACACCCATGAATTTTAGGATTTCATTTGACATATTTTTATTTTGTTAACATTCTATAGTGAGCCGACCAAATAGGGGCTCGAGCCCCATCCTCATAAACCATAAAAATGGATCAAATTAATGTCAGCGATTTAAACATTTGTAAACCTAGATATTTAAGGATTTTTATTGTTAAGAGGGATTTAATTAGATTATGGCTTGATTTAGAGGATATGGGGAATAATTTTTGCTAACCTCCAAATAGTATGTAAAATAGTATTTAAGGGGGTTAATTTTTGTAATAGAGAATTTATGGAGATATTTTTGCAAATAAGGGAGATTTGCAAAATTACATGTTGTAAATAGGAGATATGTGTATATTTGCAAAATAATATGGTTTTAGCCCATATTAGCAAATAAATTTGTATAAAAGGGGGTCTTATTTTCTTGTAAGGGGTAGAATTTTTTGGAAGAGAAATTATTGGGGAAAGTTTATTTTGGGAGAAATAATTCTTTGGAGGAGAATATTGTAAGCACAAAGGCTTTTTGAGTGTCTTCAAGTGTTGAGAGTAGATTGTGAGAAATTTTATGCAGGTTTTGGAGCTTGGATATTGTAACAAGGCATTACTATTGCTTGGCAACATTAATAAAGCAGTCCTAATTGAGAAGCGGACCTGGAGACGTAGTCCTTTGAAGGATGAACTTCATCATCAACCTATGTCTGATCTTTCTATCTTCCGTCTCATTCTTCTTCTATTTCCTGTCTTACATTCTCTCTAATTTCTTTTTAGTATTTTTCAATTCGCTATTTGAGTTTTAATTACAACATTTCAGTAATTAGTTATATAAATGTGAACTTATTTTGTAATTTCAATGGTTAAACAACATAGTCACACAATTTTGTTGCGATTGTGGAAAAATGTAATTAAGATTAATTTGCAAGTTATTTTGTAAACCTGTAATTGCAAATCATTTGATGTTGATGACCATTATATTCTGATTGTTGTCTATGTTTTGGTCTTGTGGTTGTCTATCTTGGATCGTGGGTCTTTCTTGTCGACTCTTGGCATGGGGGGTTGGGCCTTCGGGTCCACACAGTCAGGTGGAACATGCTATGCGCCCCATTGGGTTCCCTGTCAGTGTTCGTGCAATGCAATGTTACCTGATGCAGAGTGTTCCAAAGTTCACCATATTTTCGGATGTATATTCTTTATTTTAGTCATACTCATGTATTGATGTGTTACTCCCACGTGTGTTGGGAAATAATTACGTAAATTTATGTGATTGAACAATGCAATGTAATGCATACTGATGTAATGTTTATTGCACCTTATAATCCTTATATGGTTAATGGTTATGGTTGCCATCATTTGGAACATGTTGTATCTGTGGAAATATGTTCCTTTGTATTCTCATGATTATAAAATATGTTATGGTTATTAAAATTGAGTTAATCTTGCTTTTAATGGGTTATCACATGTGTATGCTTTAATGCTAGAATTATGATGGATGTATGAGTTTTATTAATGAATGCTTTGTTACGATTTGTAATGTAATTTGGAACTTGTTCATTATCAATTCGTTATGGGTTAGGTTATGTAGTGTTCCTCGCGTGCCCTAGAGGACATAGGTGGCTAGTGTATTCATGTAATTGAATGTCATGCATTGGAAACTTAATGTACATATCTTATATATTAATTCTAAAAAAAATATTGTGCGATATTAGTTGTCCTTTGGTGTTTGCACGATGGAGCATTACAATTATTTTTATAAGATTAATCTTATTAATAATATTAATAAAGATTATTTCCTTTTATTAATATAACAATAATTAATAAAATTAATAACATTGATTCTTATAAAAAAGAATTAATAAGATTATAAGATCAATCTTACAATCTTATTAATTGTATTAATACAATTAATAACATTAATCTAATATTATAAGTAATTAATCTTATAAGATTATATAATATGAAGAATTTTAAGAATTAAGAATGATTAAGAATATTCTTAATATTTTAAGATTATTAATCTTATAACATTAAAGATTATATTCTTTATAAAGAATATATAAGAATATATTCGTGAAAGAATTATAAGTATATATTCATATAACATTAGTAATATATGTTCTTTAATAATATATTCTTCAAAGAATTATAAGAATATATTATTTTTAATTAATAATTAATGTTATAAGATTAATAATGTTATTAAGATTTCTAAGATTAATGACAAGACAAACATTTCTCTAATTAATAATTAATAATTCTTAATGTTTTTTTTTTCTTGTTGTTATAAGATCATATCATTATAAAGAAGATATATTTTTTAATTGTAATATAAGTATATATTATAATAATATATATAAAGAATATATAACATTAGATTAATGAACTATAAGATTATTATTAATCTTAATTATTAATTAATCTCATAATTTTTAATATCATATATTCTTATAATCTTATTAATCTTTTTAATAATTCCTTATAAAAAGCACATCCAAGACAATTTTTATTATTAATTCTAATTTTTAATTTTATTAAGAATAAAAGAATTATTAAGTTTAAAATAATTAATTGTATAAGATTTTTAATTGTTTGATTAAAGATTAATAAGAATTATAAGAATTATAAGATTAATTCTTATCAATATTATCTTACTAGTAAGATTAATCTTATTAAAAAGAATTATTCTTTATCAATTCTTATTAATAACATTAATTAATTGTATAGTATTCTTTTTTCTTGGGTCTTTTAGTTGTCTCCATATTTTTTTTTTATCTAACCTTTGGTTTCCTTTGGCTCTTTGAACTAATTTTCCTTTTTATCATTGTCTTTTCTTTTCTTCTTGTCTTCTCTTTATCTTTGTCCCAGTCATCCTTAATCCTCAAACTGTGTACCCCTTCTCTCCTCTATCTCTCTCTTTTTAACTCAACTTGGTCTACAAAAATTCATTTTCTCCTTCAACTATCTTTTATCCTGATGATGGATCACATAGTGTGATTCAAAACATTGACAAAAAAAATGACACAATCAAATCCAAAAATCATATTCAAATAATAAGATGGATTGTGGAAACTTGATATCTTTAATAATGATCATAATAATATAATATTTATAATATAATAAACATAACATAATAATATAATAATAAAATGATAATATAATAAAACAAAAAATATAATATAATATTATAATAAATCATAATATAATGAGAATAATAAAAGAATATTATCTTATAAAAATATGTTTTTTCCTTAAGGCTTAAGAGATCATTCCTAATTTGAATTTCCTTAACTTAGAAAAATTGAGGTTTTTCTAAGTTTGATGACAGTTAATAATGGCAGGTTTTTAAATTCAAGATATTATATCTATATATATGTAGCCTTTAATAGAAAATTTTACTATGGGGCATGTTGAATAAGAAGCATTAATGGTTATCACAAGTTGTTGCACAATTGCACTATTAAAATTATTCTATTGTTACATTCTTGTGCTTTGATGCCATGCGTACTTTCATGATGTTCTTAATTTAATGTGTTAGTGGGAGATCTTTAAAAGAAAAAAGTAATATCCTCTTCTGATGTGAAGTGTTCAAGCGAGTGAAATTTATTGAGTTGATAACTTGATATTAAAAATTGCATGAGGTACTCTGCATGAAGTCAACTACCAATTGAAATAAGATTTACAATAGATTTCATATTCTTTTATTGCTTGAGTTGCTAGATCAAGTACTCTACATGAAGCCATATGCCAATCCAAATAACATTCATAGTGGCTCTCCCATGTGTTGCCTCCAAAAACATAAATTATACCTCACATGAGTAAATACCACTAAATTCTAGCTTTGCTATGATTTTAGTGCATTCTCTATTAGCTATAATTAATGATTGAGTTTTGAATTAACCTCAAAATTTACATGTTGAGTTCAACTAAAATCATTCTTAAGTCCATAAAATGGTTTTGAGTGCATTCTTCTTAATTTTGATAAGTGTTTACATTTTGTGAGGTTAGTAAGGAATATTATGATGTCATGGTATTATTGGGGATACTCTAAATTCTCCTACCTCTAGTTATGTATGTTGTAGAGTAAAAGAGAAATATATTTCCTTTAGAATGGGTGGAATTGGAAAGAAGTGGATTTGATTCACCTAGATTTTGAGCCAAGTTTTTGAACCAAGATGAGAAGCTCTGATGCATATAAGTTCTTTCACAAGGAGCATAACCATAGAAGCATTTTAATCTTGTCCGCATAAAAACCCATTGATTTCTCATACTCCATTTCGACAGAGACCCTCAAACATGAACTGCGGGATTTCAAAGTCATTCTAATCTATCCTGGCAGCTTGGAGCTGCCCAAAGATGATGGTAGAAAATTTAATACCCTTCAAAATCTTCTACATTTATAGGTTCATTTTCTATATTCATAGATCCAATTTCCTAAGCATGGTCGACAAGCCTCATGGTTTGAGAATAAGATCTACATCCCATAACACCACTACCTGTAACACCCCGCCACACAACCCTAGGGGAAGTTGCAATTAACTACTCAAATGAACTAATTTTTTTTTTTAAGTACAATAACATGCAAGTTTGCTACCCATTGCCAACATCCCCTAAGGTTACGAGACTAAGTTTACTTAAACCCAAACAAGAAACATGAATTGAAACCATAACATTTAATTACTTACTAAATTAAATACGCATACATTCCATACATGGTAAAATTACATCCAAGCATAAGAGATACCACATGTTTCCAATAACAATAATGTACAATACGATTACAACTCTCATTCTTTGAATGAGGTAAATCCAATAAACAAGATTACATATTACACAATTCCACCTCGATACAAATGCGGGGCAATAAAATTACAATAATAATTGAAATGAATAAAGCAAGAAAATGATTTGGATCCCACGAGCTCTCCAACTAGAAATCTCATCCACACAAATAAAAAGATGACCCAAAGGATTAAGGTGCACGTTCCAAATAAACCATGTGATACCCGAAGGCTCACCCCCCGTGCTAGGAGATAGTAACAAGGATTTCTAGACAAGACCATCAAGCTCTAGACATAGGCTAACTCACACTGACACAACCAATCTCATGAACCATACAAACATACTAATAACACAAGTACAACTCTAACATCACTGATATAAGTCACATTGCTTCCAAACATAAAATAGATTGAGTATGATAAGAAGACCATACACATAAAACCAAATACCAATTGTTGTCATAGAAAGAGTGTCATCACATAGCTCGACTTGGGATATCCTCTGGGAATCTTCATAGGCTCTGATCCCCACTATGAGTTGTCTTGGTGGCCTCTACTGAATCCCGATACCCATACTCACTCATGTGAAATCAAATACCTCTCGTAAAGACAAGATAGATTACCTTGCCATTCCAGGCCTTCCCACTGATCCCAAGCCTATACGAGCACTTGCGTCCATGAGTGAGGCTAAATTATCTTAATTAGTGTGAAATACTACCTAACTTCTAAGTACATTGATTTAGTTATCACTTGATTAAACCACCCCCAAAGGTTATCCAGTTTACCTCTTTGGGCTCTGACCCCTAACAGAATCCACTCTTCTACTTGACAACATACCAAAAAAAACCAATCACCAAGGGAATCCCAAGCACAAACCAACAAGATAAAACCACTCCAACTCTAGGAGGAACACATAATGAAAACTCACTCCAAACACTGGAGACAACAAAAGTCAAACCCCTCCCCAAACACTGGAGGCAACAAAACACATAATCCACTCCTTCCAAAGGGGGCACAAATCACATAACCCACTCCTAATCCAAGGAGGAACAAACCACATAAACCACTCCTAATACAAAGGAGGCACAAACCATCCCCGTTCATGAAAATTGGGTAAAACAACAGGGTACGGGTATGTGCAGGATCATGATGGGCCAAAATGTGGCAATATGATGGGTATGTGGCTAACAACTATTTTTTAATCCAAAATTGATGAAACAAAAAGGGTTTTTAAAGGATATTGTCAGCTTTCCACCAATATAAATTATGCTTTACTTTGAATTTAATAAGTAATTATTATTCATTTTCTATTCAAATTACGACTAAAGTCATGATTGATAGGCTGATTGAAAAAGATCTATAGCTTTCAAATGATATCACATTTTTTGAATCCAAAATATGCATCAAATTCTATGCTTCACATACTATAGGATTAAAAAAAATAAAATTGAATTTCATGAAGTTTTGACCAAGTTAAGGTGGTCGGACATACTGTTTTTATATTTTTTTTAAAGTTGTAATAAAAATTCGCAATTAATTATTTACTTAGAAAAAATTACAAAAAATATGCATCACATCGGGGCATGGTCCTCTACTTATATATAAAATATTCTAAAAAAATTATCATTTTATTATGGTTAGGGTGAATTAGAGCGGATACCTACTTCTTATTTTTCCACAAATTTAAGTACCATTGCATTGAAATTTCAAATTTTCACCAAATAGATTTTTTTTAAAAAAACCTAGTAGTTTAGAAACTACATTCAATTTTCTACAAATTCTATTCTTATATATTTTTGAAATAATATAGATAACTTATTCAATTTTTTCGTCAAGTTGCCTAACTCACGATTTTTTTGAATTTTTTGCCACTTAAGGGCCTATTTTTTCCATGATGATCCTGCACATACCCGTACATCTATATGCACTACCAAAGACTATACCAAGGTTGACTAACATTTTACGACAACCCACAAAATTAAGAGAAAACCCAATCTGGAAGACTTACATAACATAAAACTCGATTTTCCCAACATCACGAAAGAGGGAGATTACATAATGAAAGGGCAATTTGACGATTTAATCACCTACTTTAGGATTTCCTATATCCAAGCCAAAAAATGACATATTGCATGTAACAAATACAAATAATTAAAAATTGTTTGCAACTACTCAAAAGCAACTAAAATTACACTTGCAATATTGAGGAATTTAAACTAATAATTTATCTCCCTATTTCTTCAATTACCCATAATAATCAAAATCAGCTTTTCAAGTAAAGTCATTTTTATTTTTCTCAATGATATAGAATAATCATTTAAAATTCCCTATATTTAAATATTAAAAAAAATAAATTTAAATATATTTCTAAAACAAAATATTATTTTATATTCCAACCAATAAAATTAATTCCTTAATATTTAATATATATATTATATATATAATATATACATTTAAATATTAATAATAATATATTAATTTAAATTATAATATATTATATTTATACATAATATATACATATTATATATATAATATATGAATATTATAATATATAATATATATAATATAAAATAATATTAATAATTAAGAAAAATGAAATTTAAAATTTCTTAAAAAAGAAAGAAATTTTAAATAAAACAAAAAGCGCTTCCCCTGGCCCCATGAGCCCCTGAAGGTGAGAATGGACGCAGCCAAGGTTGTGCCCAGCCTCCCCTATGGAGGCCGGCGCTGCCTGTGGCGGCACCTTCCCCACATGCTGTGGGGAGCGCTGCCACAACAACGCCCCTCCATGGGACGGCTGTGCAGCCATGGCTGCGGCCTCCCCACCAACACAATAAACTTTTATTTTTATAATTTATTTTTAAAACGAAAATAAAAACCCTCCTCTATTTTTTCTTTGCATAGGAAATTTCCTGTGTATTAAAATTTTTGAAACAAAATTTTCAGAATGAGAAAAAATAAAATTATACAATATGTTTGTATATATATATACAGATATATGTATAAAAATATACCTAAAATTCCCATTTACAGTCAAATTATGCAACTTCTCAACGTAATTTTTGCAATGAAATTAATTTATCAACACAATTTCTTGGTTTAAATTTCCAATTTTGATATGAACTGTTTCAAATCCAAAGTAGAGGTTTTCAAATTTCATTTTGTTTCTTTCATTTTCTATTGTTGAAATTGAAGATTTCTTGTTGCAAGTTTTGATTTCCAACTAACAATCTAAATTATTTTCAAGGTTTAAATAGGGTTTTCAAAAAGATTTCCAAGCAAGTTTTCAAATTGAAAAATGCAATTTTCTAAAACAATAAGCAAGGAAAACCTGTGATTAGTAGCTTGAAGGAGAGTTTGAAGAAGATAGTTGAGCTTCCCTGCAAGAAGATTTTCCAAAGCTTCTTCCAAATCCTCACCCAAAATCCAAAATGCGTCAACAAATCATGAAGAACTCCCTTCCTTTTTTTTCTCACAGCCAAATTTTAAGAATGAAAAGCCTTATCTATTTTTTCCCCAAATTTGGTCAAATACCTTAAAATATCCCATCCACCATAGTTATTGCAAATTTGGAGATATTTGATTTTCTTTTTAAAAAATTAAAAACCCAAAATTTCTTTCAACATGACTTTATTTCATTATTTCATTTTTCTAAATTTCTATTTCAAAATAATTTAAATGCTTTTAAACATTTTCATTTCCAAAAGAATTTCATACATTTAAAAATTTCTTTTCACAAAAAGAATTTAAAACTTTTAAAAATTTCTTTTCAAAAAGAATCTAACACTTTTAATTCCAAGATGGATAACTTAATTCAATTACTCACAATTAATTTAATTAATCAATAAAATAAATATAATCCAAGATTATATTATTTTATTAATTAAATTAAATTAATTAATAAAATAACTAACATTTCTAACATTACAACCAGATATATTTAATCATCAATTTAACTACACAAGCCATTTATTTACCTTTATAATTTGAAATTAAATAAAAACCAAGGTGAAATGGACAACATTAAAACAACTAAACCTGACTACAACCCGATGACACACTATGACCAGGGTGATGACTTGGCATGGAAAACCTAGCTACTATTTCCCAATCGATTACCGTTGGTCAGTGGACATGCTCAAACCTGTGAAATCAGGTGGAGTCAATGTCTTGTACTTGTCAACCTACAAACAAAGAGTATATCGAACATGCATATATATGATATAATCAAACACACCATGAAGAGGAAATCTCAGAATCGTAGGGTGCTCGCAAGCGAGTGATATAATCCCGTCCCCTTCACAAATACAAACTTTCTAACTAACGAGTCTAACATCAATAATATAATCAAAATCATAAGCATCATTAATTAAATATCTGCTAAGCTAATTCAAAATAGGCCATAATGATAACATCAGAGTAAAATTCCATCACATTAAAATATAACATACGCATCGCTTAACAATTTGTGATCAAATAGAACCAAGTACCATAGTCAAAGTATAAACGAAACAAAAATAACAAGAAGAACATTTGCCCATGATCAAAGAGCCAAAAATGGAGGGTGCTACAACTCACATAAGTCAAGCTTCCAGCGGCAGGAACTATACAAAGTAAGACATCAATGACAACACCAAAAACTTGTTGTATTGACACATCAATACCAACAAATCTAGGATTCCAAAAAATCCAATGCTAAGGGTTGACACTAGGGGTTGACATCAATGACAACACCCAAATAACCCACACACAACTCAAGCTTCCAAAAAATAGGACATCAACCTAAATATTTTATAGAGATTATAAAGTTCTCCTATGACCCAAGTATGTCCCATAGTTCCTAGAAAGAGACACTATTGGCACTAAATTTTGTAGCCCTCTATCATTTTTATAACCACATATAGTTATTCTTGTCACATTAATTTCAACTAAGTTATATTTCTTATCAAATGGCTAACTCCCTAGCTGTAAATGTGTCTTGGACCACTAACAATAAATATATATAATTTTATTGATGAACATTATCAAATTTTGAGTTCTAGGAATGTTCCATCATAGGTGAAGGATGGAAGGATTGAGGTCAAGGAAAATATTCTCTAACACATTGACATAGGATCACATAGAGTGGTCATATTTCAATCATAAATTTGTCACTATGGAAAATTCATGATTCAAGTGAAAAGTCTTAGTGTCTACTTGAAATTAAAGTTTCCATTTTTAGTAAAAAACTTTATTTTTTAATTTTTGGGGATCACCTATTGGTGTAATGATGAGATGGTTGCCCATTTACGGTGCAACCAAGGTTCAAATCCTCGTCTTCCCTACTAGCAATGTTTAAACTGATACTAGTCCCACATTTTCTTGGAGGTTCTTGTGGTTGTTGATCTTGGAGGACATACAAGTGATCTTGGTAGATGTGGTGACTGATCGTGCTTGATCCTATAGGTGTGTGTTGCTCATGGATCCAGATTCCTGATGGTGTGTGCTACTTGTGGACTACTTTCAAACCCACATGGGTCTTTCATTCTTGGCGGTTTTGTATCAAACCCTCATGAGTCTCTCATACCTAGAGGTTCTATGTGGTTGGTCTTGGAGTGATAAGGTTAAGACGGCACAAAGGTGTAAGGGTGTTTCTTTCCGTACATATCTGAGGATGAGGCCCCTCAACAATGTGGTCTCACTGG
>VDFB02322587.1:0-136425 GCA_007258455.2 Sequoia sempervirens | reverse complement strand
CAGCCCCTCCACTTTTAAACTCTTCACAGGAGCCAGTAAGAAATTTTGAAGAAGAGTTGACTACAGCCAAGAAAACCAAGGAATGGATGGCAAGAAAGAAAGAAGAGGCAATGGCATTCATAGAAAAGTTGGCATATGTTTATGGGAAAACTTCCTCTTTGCTCTCGCGAGTTGTAAACCTAGCAGAAGCATGGGACGGTCTCCAAGACATTCAAAGCAAAATTATCCCATGTCTTCGAGAGATAAAGGGAATTCCGAAGCAAAGATTGATTGATGAGAAGATCATTGCAGCAAGAGCTGTATATGATTTTAGCAACTGGTATTGTGCACTGATTTCACGAGAAGTCTTGGAAAGAGTGAAGGCAGATGGTGCCAAAATCGAAGAACAAGTAAGGGGAATCCAGAATAAAATTTTCCACATGGTTGCGGATGTGCTTGACAAGGACATTGTCTGAGAAAATGATTTGCAATCTGAAAATTTGAAAGATAAAGTTCAAAGGATTTTCTCTACCACTGCCAGGCCAATCTTGAAAGAAAATTTGACTAAGGCATTCAACTTCTTGACCTTCCGAAACACCTTCCTGTTGCATGAATCAGAGTGGAAGATCGCCTTTGCAGAGTGTGCAGATAGTTTGGACTTGCTGGAATACAATGTCAACATGTTGCCGCACATCACCATTGAGGAAGTTAGCGCGATCGTGTCCAGGTTCATTGAACGTAGTGCTATGGAAGTGGATAAGGATGCAACTTCTAGTGGATGACTTCTCTATTGTTAACTGATTGTTATTTGGGAAGGGTTATGTTATTTTAAATCTGTGCCATTGATCTCATTTTAATCTTGGCCGTTTATTGAATTCTTGAAACTCTATATAAACCCCTGCTCCCTCATTTGATAAGGGGATAGAGAGAATAAGTAGGAGAGAGATCTATGAAATTGTTGGTTAAGACTACTTTGAGAATAAAGTTCATATTGCAAGAGTTGCTTTGAATCTTTTTTTATTTTCAAGTGGTTGCATGGTTCCATATTTTCCTTCCAATAGAGTAGATTAAAGTAATATTTGATTTGAATGCAAGTTAGATGAATGATAGATTGATAGTGTAGATTGGTGAAACTTATGCTCATACTTTCTTTGGGTGGATGATTTCTATTCAATGTGTAAAGTTAGACTGAGCTCAAAAAATGTGGATGCTTTAAATGTTTGCTTTGAATAATATTGTTCTTTTGATGGTATCATTCATAGTAAGGAAATCTTAAGCACATATCCCAGAAGATTGCACTTGCTTTGTGTAGTTGTCGTGATCGTAACGAAACAAAGTATTGTTCCTTAGTTTCACCCAATATTACTGTCTCTAGATTTCATAGGAGTAGTATAGGATTTCTGAACCCTCATCCCTTTTTTTTCTTTCTTAAAATCGAAAATCCCAAAAATAATAGAGCATTCACGTCAAATCAACCTAAGTCCTTACTTTTGAGTAATTTGTTGACAAAGGTCCCTTTGTGATACCAGCATATCATATCATCCATTGAGCTTGTCCACACCTAACTTACGAAACATTGGAATTGCCGTATGATCTTTCTTGCAATCTTAGCATATGAGGTAGTTTTTGAAGAGAGGATAGAGCGTCTTTGGACTCTTTATTCTAGAGTGTTTGGTGTGTCATAAAACACACATCAACAGGTCCCATGGTTGTTTGAACTAGGAGGATGGAGTGAGCTTTTCAGAGAGACCAAGTGGCTTGGCAAACAAAGTGCTTGATTATAGATATTGGTATGTCCAAGGAGGAGAGGTCTTATCATGTTGACATCCAACCTATTTTGGACAAGCATAGTAAGGTGTTTAGTGAGATTCCTCTAGGATTACCACTAGATAGAGGGTTCCAACATGTGATTGAGCTTGAGGAGGGAGAAAAACCAGTCATCACTACTCCTTATTGACATCCTAGGATGTATAAGGAAGAAATTGAGAAGACAATCAAGGAGTTGTTGGACATGGTGCATATCCGTCCGAGTTCTAGTCCCTTTGCTTCATTTGTGGTGTTGGTTAAGAAGAAGGATGGGACGATGAGGATGTGCATTGACTATAGAGCACTCAACAAGAAGACAATCAAGAATCCCTACTCCATACCTAGGATCAATGAGTTGATGGATGAGCTTCATGGTGCAGTATACTTCTCTAAGATTTACTTGCGTTTGGGGTACCATCAGATTAGGGTGAGAGAGGAGGATGTGCATAAGATGGTTTTCAAGTGTCACTATGGGCATTGTGAGTTTTTGGTCATGCCATTTGGGTTGACTAGTTTCCTTGCTACCTTTCAGTCATGTATGAACTAGGTAGTCATTCTACAATTGAGGAAATTTGTTTTGGTTTTCTTTGATGACATCTTGATCTACAGTAGGACATGAGAGGATCACTTGAAGCACATAGATGAGGTACTTGGCATACTTGAGCAACATTTATTCTACACCAAGGTATCAAAATGTGAGTTTGGTTTGACAAAAAAATTGTATTTGAGGCATAAGATTAGCGCTCAAGGGTTAGTGTTGGTGAGTAGAAGATCAAGGCAATCCAAGATTGGCCTAGACCAAGGAATTTCTCACACTTGAGAGGATTTGTGGGATTATGCAGCTACTATAGGAGGTTTGTGAAAGGGTTTTCACAACTTGCAGCTCCATTGACCAATTTGATGAAAAAGGGGGCTTTCTCTTGGAGCCTTGCAATGCAACAAGTTTTTGATAAGCTTAAGGAGGTAATGAGTTCATGTCTTGTTTTGGCTATTCTGTATTTCTCACTTCCTTTTGTTCTAGAATGTGATGCTTCAGGAGTGGGTATTGGGGCAGTTTTGATGCAGAATAGACACCCTATAGCATTTGAGAGTAGGAAGCTTAAGGAAATGAAGAGAGGCTTCTCTATTTATGACAAGGAGATGTTGGCCATCATGCATGCACTTGCTAAATTTGGACAATACTTGGTAGGTGGAAAGTTTGAGGTCAAAACGGATCATAACAATCTCAAGTTCTTTCTCAATCAGAAGGATTTGAATGATAGGCAGCAAAAATGGTTAAGTAAACTTCAAGCTTATGATTTTGATATTGAGTATGTAAAAAGAAAAAACAATGTGGTGGTTGATGCACTCTCTAGGAAGCCTTATTTCTACTCTATTTCTAATATGTTTGTTGATTGGAGGGCTGTTATAATAGATGAGTATGCTAAGGATCTAGTTGCTACTGACATTATAGATGGGAAGTTTCAAGATGACTAGTATATGGTGGTTAATGAGCTCGTTTTCTACAAAGATAGAGTGTATCTTGTACTAGGATTTAAGGTGGACTAGAGAATTTTAAGAGCATGCCATGACACACCCCTTGCTGGTCATCCAGGGTTCTACAAGACATACAAGTAGGTGAGGGAATGTTTTTCATGGAAAGGGCTCAAAAATGATGTATTGCTGCATATTAGAGAATGTTTCGTGTATCAAAAAAACAATACAGAGCATGTTTTTCCAGCTGTTTTGTTGCAGCCCCTGTCCATTCCAAATCAGAAATGGGAGAGCATTTCCATGGATTTCATCACAGGGTTGCCTAAGGTGTAAGGTAAGGATTATATCTATGTGGTGGTTGATAGGCTCACTAAATATGCTCATTTCTATGCCATTTCTTCTGAATACAAAGCCCCGCAAGTTGCTGATATGTTTTTTAGAGAGATTTTTAGACTTCATAGGCTGCCAAAGAATATTGTAAGTGGCAGGGAGAATAGGTTTATTAGCTTGTTCTGGAAAGAGCTCTTTTGATTGACAAACACAAAATTAACTCCAAGCACCAGTTATCATCCCCAAACTGATGGGAAAACTGAAATTGTGAATAAATGGATTGAAAGCTACATAAAGAACTATGTTACAGGGCAACAAATAGCATGGATTAAGTGGCTGCACCTAGGAGAGTTTTGCTACAATACTACACATCACATGTCCATAGGTATGATTCCCTTCAAGACAATTTATGGTTATGATGCTACTTCATTCATGGATTTGATTCTTTCAAATAATAGAGTTCCTGAAGCAAGGGATGTGGTGCAATAGAGTATGGACATTTTGAATGCCCTTAAGGAGAATTTGCAGAGAGTTCAAAACCAACAAAAGATGTATGCAGACCGACACTGAACAAAGAGGGTTTTTGAGGTTGGTGACGTGGTTTATTTGAGGTTGCAGCCCTATAGATAGTCTACCCTCAAGAGGAAGGGTGCAAAAAAGTTGAAACCAATTTTATGGACCATACAAGATCCCAAGGAAGATTGAGGAGGTTGCTTATGAGTTGGAACTTCCTGAGGACAAAAGAATTCACAATATTTTTCATGTGTCATGCCTCAAAAGGGCACTTGGGCAGTAGATCACTCCTCTTGAATTGGCATACCTCAATGATGAAGGGAAATTGATTCTTGAGCTTGAGATAATCTTGGATGTGAGGGAGAAAAGGCTGAGGGACAAGGTTATCCGGAATACCTAGTCAAATGGAAGAACTTTCCATTGGAAGATGCAACTTGGGAAGGTGTGGAGATTTTTGAGCATCCAAATCCGAGGTTGCTCGAGGACAAGCAACATCTAGGAGGGGAGGATTGTCATGTCCTAATTTAAATAGGTGTGCCTTAGTCGACCTAAAAAAATGGTGTTTCTTGACGCCATTTAATAATATATTTACATAGAATAATAAATAAATAGACATTTTAATTGAATATTTAAATAAATAATTAATTAATTTAAAATTTTAATTTAGGTGCCCATTGTTGGAAAAAATAAATTTGAAAATTAAATTGTTGGCGCCCTTTTGAGACCACACACCTCATTTATGGGCCTATAAAAGGGGATATTAAGGCATTGGAGAGAATAATCTGAAAATGGAAATTTTGGTTTTACTCCATATTCTGTGACCTGGGACGAAAACCCTAGTTCACAGCTCTTTGAGGTAGGATGGAATCCCTATCTTTCAGCCCTTTTGACATATTTCAGTCATCAACAAATTCATTTATCAAGCATTCATTGACCTCAGTCTGATATCCCTCCCAAAGGGGAACACCCCTAGAAATAGCTCTTTATGGGAATGTAGATGTGGGGGATGTTTTGTCCTTGTCTTGTTACACTTGAGACATCCCCATCCTAGGGAAAATCCCCGAAACCCCAAGGATGTGTCCCTAGAGTACACTACTTCTACCAAAGGGTTTATGCAAATAAACAAAGGGTTGGTCCTAAAATACTAGGTCAGGCCTAAAGAGCACACAGGAAATATTGAGAGGGAGGGGAGGTATGAATCAATTTTTCAACTTTTTAAAACTTAAAACAATACGTAACTGAAATCAAAACAGCAAGAGCAATGAAGAACAAGTTGAACACAAGTTTTTCAGATGGAAAACCCTTTCGGGTAAAAAACCACGGCAAATCAATAGCTTTCATTAACCAAATGGGCACCAACCTAGATTACATAAGTGAGCACCAACTCTCTGAGAGCACCGACTCTTTTGAAGCACCAACTTCAAATATTTGGAGCACCAACTTCAGTTTGTGTAACAATCCAAAAAGGTTTAACACCACACAACAACTCAGAAATATTGATCCCAAACACCATTCAACGCTACACTTGAGAGGCTTAACATGCACATGAAATCAATTCCAAAATCTTAGACCTCAAGAAGAGCATAAACCTTTCTTAAATTGCCCAACTTTTGCACAAAATTAGTATAACCAGACTTCGTCTGAACACAACTCATGAAAATTTAAAAAAATTGTTATGCTATCTCATCTTAACATCCACCTTCATACTTGAACAACGCTGATAAGATTATCTAACATCAAAAAGCCAAGAATGGTCTAAAATCTTTGAAGATACCAAAAATGATTACCTTCCAGCTCACACAACTTTTTAGAATACCATCTTTCACTTCAATTGTTCACTCACAGAGTCAGAAAACTCCTGTAGCATCCTCCATAGACTTAGCACTCACACTTCTCCCACACAAGACGACTTCACACAGCTTGACATACATGTTCAGTTGAAATAGCTGGGATGAATTTCCAGAACCTCTTTTATTTGCAGCAGCTCATAGAATGTATACATCACATTTTTGAAATCAAAGGCACCCCCAAAATATGCGAATAATCTCAGACGTCTATACTTCTTTCTCAGCACACAAAACAAATTCATATATCTCTCATACACAATGGCTGAAATAAAAATATGATTACGCTCAATAGTGAATAATGTCTTCCTTATTTTTCATCGAACCAAAAAGCGACTCCCCACTAAAATCAAATGTAGGCGTTTTTTTTTTAAAAGCAAACATTACAACCATTTTAATAAAGACTATACCATGAATTTTTTAATGAACCTGTGGCCATCAAAATACTTTATCAAAACCGCCACTAGAAATAGAGAGGATTAATTAAAATTGATTTCAACTAGCCAACGCCAGTGAATAAGGAACGATGAATATTCTTTAAGTCAAAGACTTATCACATCAATCTTTTTTTAGTAACTCATACACCGCATCCCCACTTTAAAATTTCGTAGAGATAATAAAGAGAGCCACCAATCATAACATTTGTATTGAATGAAGCTTTTTGAGCCGCCATAAAAAATAGAGAGCTTACGGGATTACTATAAGTCGTCGCCAATAAATAACAAGCCACCATAAAAAGAATCAATACATATTTAAATTGTAGACACGACTATGAGTGAGGGCCAGACAATGAAAGAGCCATCCCACTTAAAAAGAAACTATCGCCTTTAGTAATCAAACATCAATAACATATTTTCAACTTTAGTAACCTTCACGCCTAAAATAAGTCGATTTTCTGTGTGAAGCCGCCGGTAACATGAAGTCGTCTCATAACATATTCGACCTTAAGACATTAAAAACACTTAACTCTTTTAAACATAAGCCTTAAAAAAAATATAAACCTAAAGCTGTTGATGCAAAGAGGTTAATAAAATGCTACCCTTCATAGACCGACCCCACAAAAAGAATATCCTTTGTATATCATTTGAAGAATTTTCAACTTGTTTACAAAACATGCTGATATGGCACATATGCTAACAAGGAGACAAGCAAACAACTGATGTAGACAAGCAACCAACTGAAGTAGACAACCAACCAGCTCAAGCAAGTAGGCAAGTAGCTCAACCAAGCAGGCAAGTAGCTCAACCAACTTGACGTCAATGATAAAATACTCAACAATCTCCCCCTAAGTCACAAGATTCGCCGAATTTCAAGCATGAAATTCGAATTTTGGCGAACTTCAAACTTTTCTATTAAATTCGTTAAAATTTGTCATGGCATTCATATGGAAAAAATCTGATATGGTTTTTTATTCAAATATATTTGTTACGGGTTTCTTTTTCCGATCGTGTTGCTCCACGGGATAGGATTCCTTGTCGATCGTGTGGTTCTCCGACTCCATCATTGGCGGCATTTGCAGTTTGCAAGAGCATCTCTTGATCGTCAAACCATTTGCTTAGAGAAGCTGGTGATTTTCTTGATGACATTCTCTCGAAGTGCTTCAACCTACGGACCTCGCTGCCTCTGTTGCAAAGCCTCAGACGTGTTCCATGCGCTCCTTCACCATTACTTGCATGAAATTGCTTACCTTCAAATTCTTTTATAAAGTTTTCCCATTTTCTTCAGCTCTATATTCATATTGGATTAAAATATATCACAACATTCGGTTTTAAGGCAGTTCAGATTAAAGGCTTTCAAATACATTGCATCGATGGTAAAATTTATAGAAGTGATTGGTTTCAGAATAAAGATGATTGGGAGATTCCACTCGCGCTATCCAGAAATGACACACGTCTACTACAAACCTACATCTTCTTACGACTCACAAAATCCTGACAACAACTCACGTATAACAAAGCTTTTTTGCGATTTTATTCTCTCCTCCAAAGGCGCCTAGCTCCACGCCATACCCACAACAACTTCCGTAAATCAGCCTAAAAGTCAAAATTATCGTGGCCTTCACACTATTGCGCTACCTCCATGGCAAAATAAATTTTATTCATTTCACCAAATTTTATTTATTATAATGTATTTAAATTTTACATACTCCAGTAATCACCGATTTATTTTTAATTTTTTAGGTTATTTTTTAAATTCATATCTTTATAAAATGTGACGAGTCATTTATATTTATATTTCTACTAAAAGATATTTTTTAATAATAAGTATTATTTTATTTAAATTAATCTTTTATTACAAATTTACGATTTATATTATTTATATTTAATATTATTTTCTTTTATTGTTTTATTAAATTCTATTTTTAATGTGAACATTTAATAAATTAAAATTTAATATTTTAAAATATTTAATTTATATTTTATATTATTACTATTTATTGTATAAAATTTAACAAATTTAAATATTTAAATTACATTTACTATATTATTCTTTTATTTTAAATAAGTTTAACTTACTATATATAAGGCGAATTTAATCGGAATTTTTTACTTTTCAAAAATTTTCCTTGTCAAACTTCATCCGAATTTCAATGTTGCTGAACTTGAATTCGAATTCTAACCTTGTGACTTAGATCTCCCCCTTTGTCATTGATGGCAACATTTCCTGAAGCCTGAAATGTTCTGAAACCAATATTGAAACCGACCTGCAACATATCTTGAAACTAAAACCAAACTGCACTTTTCCCCTTGACTCATTACCCCCCCTTTGACATCAATGACTGATACCAATCTACAAATCTGAAATGGGGATGATAAAATATGACAATGAAAGCTCCCCTTGAGTCAAAACAACAACTCAAAGATGGAGTGAAATCACTCCCAGCTTCTTCCTCAAGTACTCAAATGTTTGTTTTGGTAGGGGCTTAGTAAACAAATCTACAATCTGCACTTTAGTAGAAACATATTCCAGCTTAACTTGCTAGTCACTAACTTGTTCTCTTAGAAAATAATACTTGATAGGAATATGTTTAGTCCTAGAGTGCATAACTGGATTCTTAGAAATATTAATAGCACTCATGTTGTCAGAAAAGGACTTGTGTGCAACAAGACACTGCTGCAATATACTCTGCTTCAGCTGTAGATAATGAAGTAAAAGCTTGCTTTTTACTAAACCAAGAAACAAGACAGCCGCCTAGAAAGAATGCACCTCCACTTGTGCTCTTTCTATCATCAACTGAACCACCCCAATCTGCATTAGTATAAGTTTTGAGTGTAACGTCATTACCTTTAGGATACCATAACCCATAATCCATAGTACCCTTAAGATACTTGAAGATCCTCTTAATTGCATGAACATGAGTATCCTTAGGAGTAGCTTGAAATCTAGCAACATAACCAATTGCTTGCATAATGTTAGGTCTAGTAGCTGTAACATACAATAAACTTCCTATCATAAACCTGTACAAAGTTTGATTAGCATCTGAAGACTCATCATTTTTACTTAACTTACATCCTGTCACCATTGGAGTGCTCACAGGATTGCAATCCTCCATTCTTTTTAACATTTCTAATATACTTTGTTTGAGAAATGAAAATGCCTCTATTAGATTGATGAATTTGCAAACCAAGAAAGAATGACAACTCACCATGCATGGACATTTCAAACTCCTTCTTCATATTAGTAACAAACACTTGATACATCTCTTCACAATTGCAACCAAAAATCAAATCATCAACATAAACTTCAACAATCAGCATATCATTACCTTCTTTCACATACAGATTGCTGTCCGCTATCCCTCTTCTGAATCCCTGCTGCTGCAAATAACTGTCTAGGCTAGCATACCAAGCACGTGGGGCTTTTTTGAGACCATAGAGTGCCTTCTTCAACTTGCATACATAGTTCTGATTTTCTGATATAACAACCCCATCTGGCTGCTCTATATAAAATTCTTCATTCAAATTACCATTTAGAAAAACAAATTTGACATCCATTTAAATTTTTTTAAATTTTTTGAAAGAAGCAAAGGCTAAAAACATTCTAATAGCTTCTAAACGTGCAACAGGAGTAAAAGTTTCTTCAAAATCAATACCTTCAACCTATGCATAACCTTTGCATACAAGTCTTGCTTTGTTTCTCACCACTTGACCATCTTCATTCAACATATTTTTGTACACCCGCTTTGTGCCAATCATGTTCTTGTCTTTTGGCCTTGGGACAAGCTCCCAAGTTTCACTTTTCTGAATCTGATCAAGCTCTTCTTCCATGGCTGCCACCCAATGTTTGTCTTCAACCGCTTCCTCTAAACTCTTAGGCTCAATTTTGGATAGCAAGGAGATATCTTTATCTTCAGAATAGTTAACATCTCTTCTTGTGGCTCTTGGTCTATCCTCTTGCAAAATTTGATCAATAGGATGATTTCTTTGAACAAACTTTGAAGAAGTCTTCAAAAAAGTCCTAGATGTGTTCTCACCTTGGTCATTTGTAGGTGTATTTTCTGTAGTTACATCTGCTGCCCCATGTTGAACACTTGAAGGTGTATTTCCAGAATTTATAACAGCTGTCCCATGTTGTGCATTTGAAGGTGTTTGTTGAACAACACTTTCTTCTTCATCTTTTTGACAAAAACCATCATCATCTTGCATCTTGTTATGACTATTAGTGTCATCATGAACCTTCACATTAGCACTTTCAACAATCTTGCGTAATCTTTTATTAAAACATTTATAAGATTTACTTTTAGAAGAGTATCCTAAGAAAATCCCTTCATCAGCCCTAGGATCAAACTTCCCAAGATTGTCTTCATCCCTCTTAATATAACAAGGACTACCAAAAATTCTGAAATATTTAACAGAAGCAGGCTTACCTTTCCATAACTCGTAAGGTGTCTTGTTATGCTTTGCTCTAATCTGCCCCCTATTCTGAATGTAAACAGCAGTATGGACAACCTCTCTCCAAAAAGAATCACTCACCTTAGACTCATTCAACATACTATGAGCCATTTCTTGGACTGATCTATCCTTCCTTTCAACAACACCATTTTGTTGTGGTGTCCTTGCAGCTGAGTATTGTCTTTTTATACCACGCTTCTTGCAGAAATTTACAAACTCATTTGATGTAAACTCTCCTCCATTGTCTGAATATAGGCATTTAATTTTCAGACCCTTCTCATTCTCTACTAAGGCTTTGAAAGCCTTAAACTTCTCAAGTGCTTCTGTTTTTTCCTTCAAAAATGCAACCCAAGTCATTCTTGAAAAATCATCAATTAAAAGCATAAAATACTTCACCTTGCATACTTCTAGTTCTAGTTGGCCCTCACAAATTAGTGTGAATCAACTCAAGAGGCTTTGTGCTAGAATACTCCTTTGACTTGAAGCTCTTCCTTGTTTGTTTTCCCAATTGACACTGTCTACACATAATGTCTGAAGGTTTAGTGAGCTTTGGCATGTCTCTAACAGCTTCCCTTCTGCTGATTTGAACAAGACTATCAAAATTCATGTGCCCCATCCTCCTATGCCATAGCCAACCTTCATCTACCTAACTCTAACAACACTTTTCTCTTTTGACATCATCAAGAATGTATAGATTGTTAGCAACCCTAGTTGCATCAGCACTATGTTCACCATCTTTGCTAATTTCACAACAATCTGATTTGAAAACTAAAGTGTGTCCTTGATCACACATTTGACTCACGGTTAATAGGTTGTGTTTCAGACTTTCTACATATAAAACATTCTCAACTTTGGTCTTACCATCATCCAAAATAAGTGTACCTTTACCTGAGACTTTTGCAGATGTATTATCACCAAATGTTACTTTACCTCCATTAGTCCTTTTGAGAGTGAGAAACTTGCTCTTGTCTCCAATCATATGCCTAGAACAGCCACTATCAATATACCATTTGTCTCTTTTATTTTGTGCATGAAAGGCTGTTTGCACAATCAAAGACTCCACTGAAACTTTTTTTTTCCTTCTTCCTCCAAACCTTAGCAACCTCTTTTGCTTTGTCCTCTTTCTCAGCCTTTTTGTTCTGCATAGAGAAATCTGCCAGATCACTTCTACAAACTTTTGCAGTGTGACCAAAGTTATTGCACTTATAACATATAACATTGAAATTTCTCATGGGAGCAAATGAATTTCTACTCATAAGTTTGAAACATTTCTTGCAAACACTCTACAATTGGTTGCTCTATGTCCAAAACAATTGCAAGAGAAACAATAACCATAAAAGAATGAAGTATTAAACCTGGTCATATGCGCTTGTCTAGAGATAGGAGGCCTCTTGAAGGTATTATTTCTGATTTTGATGATAAATCCCTTGTGTTATCAACATTGGTTTTCTGCTGTTCTTTTGTAGACATGGAACATTGACCTTTTTTCAAATCCAACTCCACCTTTGTCACCTGGAGATTTTTGAGCATTAATGATCTTGTCTAAGGACATAGAACTTTTTTTGATTTATCTTCTCATTACTAAGCTGTTTTGATGATTTGTCTATAGTTCTAAGTGAAACAACTTTAGATTCAAGTCTTTCTACATTCTCTTTTTTATGTTAAGCTGATTTCTGATTTCTTCTTCTATTCTCTTTGCCTCTTCAACCCGAACCTTCAAATCAACAATTAGTTTTTCTGCTTCTCCAAGGGCTTGAGATGTCTTCATTTTTGCATCCATCACTCTCTTCTTGTAGCAACTTCAAGTTTTGATTTTTCTTTCTACGCCTCTTGATTTCAATTCTTCTTCAAGGTCCACCTCCTTCTTCTTCATCAATATGATCTTCATGTTCTTGATTTCCAATGTGTACTTCTTCTTTGGCCATGAACAATATTTCTTCACCTGAAGACTCTTTATCACTAACATCGGATGAACTACTTTCATCCTTTGAATAGAGACTCTTTTTGAATTTCTAAGACTTCTTCTCTTTTCCCTTGTACTTCTTCTTGTTGAATTTAGGTTTCTTTTCATAGTTGTTGTCCTCACTTTTTGCATATGGACATTTTGCTGCAAAATGTCCTACCTTACCACAGTTACAACACTTGAAAGGCAATTTGCCTTTATATTTACTTGAACCTTTCTTCAACTTCCTCATAAAATGTGCCTCTTTAGAATTAGAATCTCCATCAAAACTTTCACTCGATACAAACTCCTTGTCTTTACCTTTGAAATTTTAAAGGCTGCCTCCCTTTTGGATGAAGTATCATAGCTTGTCCTCATCTCATAGGCTGTTAGAATGCCATGAAGCTCATCAACAGTCAACTTATCAAGTTCCTTCATCTCTTTAGTCGCTGAAACCTTTGCATCAAAAAACAAAGGAAGAGACCTTAAAATTTTCTGAACCACAGTGGACTCCTTAACTTTTTCTCCTAGACCCTTGATAGTCTTAACTTCATCAACACGTAGAAAATAAGCAGCAATGTTTTCCACTTCCAACATCCTGAGACTTTCAAACTGTCTTCTATGACTTTGAAGCTTTGCTTTCTTAACTTTATCATATCCTTTATATGTTTTCTGAAGTTTCTCCCAAATCTCATGAGTTGTATCACAATGCATCACCACAAATTTTGTTTTTGATAAACCACATAAGATTGCATTCATTGCTTTTGCATTGTTTTCAAAAGATTTCTTTCCATCTGCATCCAAAGGAGGAGTTGAAGGAATTATGTAACCAGATGTCACACTTTTCTAGAGATCAAAACTAAGAGACATTATATAAGTACACATTCGAACACTCCATAATGCATAGTTAGAGGCATCGAATAAGGGAGCTCTATTCGTAGCATTTTAGGAGAACCCATGTGTGCAACCATAATCAACCTCCAAGCGTTAAAGCTCTTTTTCAAAGGAACCCCACTCTGATACCAATTGAAGAGCACACAGGAAATACTGAGAGGGGCGGGGAGCGGGCTGGGTCAGTATTTCAATTTTTAAAACTTAAAACAATATGGAATTGAAATCAAAACAACAAGAGCAATAAAGAACAAGTTGAACACAAGTTTTTCACGGGGAAAACCCTTTGGGGTAAAAAACCACGGCAGATCAATAGCTTTCATTAACCAAATGGGCACCAACCCAGATTACATAAGTGAGCCCCAACTCACTAAGAGCACCAACTCTTTGAGAGCACCGACTCTCAAGCACCAACTTCAAATATTTGAAGCACCAATCCAAAAAGGTTTAACACCATGCAGCAACTCAAAATTATTGATCCCAAACACCATTCAATGCTACACTTGAGAGGATTAACATGCACATGAAATCAATTCCAAAATATCAGACCTCAAGAAGAGCATAAACCTTTCTTAAATTGCCCAACTTCTACACAAAATTAGTATAACCAGATTTCATCTGAACACAACTCATGAAACTTTTAAAAAACTGTTACGCTATCTCATCTTAACATCCACCTTCATACTTGAACAATGCTGATAAGATTATCGAACATCAAAAAGCCAAGAATGGTCCGAAATCTTTGAAGATATTAAAAATGATTACCTTCCAGCTCACACAACTTTTTAGAATACCATCTTTCACTTCAATTGTTCACTCACAGAGTCTCAGAAAACTCATGCAACATCCTCCATAGACTTAGCGCCCACACTTCTCCCACACAAGACGACTTCACACTGTCAGTTTTAGGATCAGATTTGAAATAAGCAGAAACACAAAAATACAACAGCACATGAAGAATAGAACACAACATATATCTTGGGAAAACCTTCCTTCTTGAGGGAGAAAAACCCAGCCACAATATATCACTTATATATTGAATTGAATGAGCAGCAAATCTGCTTTACAACTTGGCCACACACTAGGCCGATCTGAAGCAATAAGAAATAGCACCTCTCTTAGATGCAAGATATACACAATATCGATCTGCTGTAAGAAATAAGATAATCTGCTGTAGAAGAATGAACTCCTTGATGCAATGCGAATGCCTTGATAATAATCGATCTCCTTTGAAGTGCAAACTTGTCTTGAGAATAATAGTAATTGATGATGTAAGAATGAGCATAGCCTTCTTTATATACAAGGTAAGGTGCCTCTTCACAAGCAAGGTGACTCTTCACAAAGGTCGGCCTCATTCAAGAAATATAAATATAAAATATAATTTGCAATATGTAGGCCGCCTGCCTTTAATTAAGGAGAAAATATCTTCTGGAGGTACCAAACACTAACACACAACTTGACATACATGTTCAGTTGAAATAGCTGGGACGAATTTCCAAAACCTCTTTTATTTGCAGCAGCTCATAGAATGTATACATCACATTTTTGAAATCAAAGGCACCCCAAAAATATGCAAATAATCTTAGATGTCTATATTACATAGGTAATTGGTAAAATATTCGATGTATTAACAATGAGCAACGTGCTCAATAAATAGTTTACAAGATTTACAAAAAAAGGAAGTTTCTAAAAAGAAACTCCAGATAAGATCGAAGACGATCTTATCACTAAATTACAATAATTTACAATATTAAGCATTAATAAATAAATAATAAACATTATTTTAATACCCTCCCTTAATGCTCAATCTATCAACTACACCAAGATGCCCCCTGAATTTTACAAACTTATCTGTACTGAGCGACTTGGTGAGAATGTCTGCTGTCGATCCTCTGTCGGAACATACAGCAACTGAACTGATCCGTCTTCAACCAACTTCCGAATGAAATGACAATGAGTTTCCACATGCTTGGTTCTTTCATGGAAGACCTGATTCTTGGCAAGTTTGAGAACCCCTTGATTATCACAAAACAAGGGAGTCGGACCTGCTTGAGATATTTGCATATCCGCAAGCATCCGACGAAGCCGAACTGCCTCACATGCTGCTTTTACTGCTCCCCGATACTCGCTTCGTCGAGGAGAGAGCCACTGCCGCTGCTTCTTACTAGTCCATGTGACTGCACCGGATCCCAAATTGAACACATACCCAGATGTTGATTTCCTGTCATCAACTGAACCTGCCCAATTTGAATCTATGAACCCACTGAGTGTAGGATCGTGACTCCGAGTGTACAAGAGTCCAAAATCAGTAGTGCCCTTCACATAACACAGCACACGCTTCGCTGCTACCTAATGATCAGCCTTGGGAGCTGTCATGAAGCGTGATATGTAGCTCACTGCAAAACTCAAGTCAGGTCTAGTGGCAGCGAGATAGATGAGGCTGCCCACTAGTTGCTTGAACAATGTTTCATCTACCACAGGTGAATCGGACTTAGCTGACAACTTAAGCCCCTTTTCCATGGGTGTGGAGGCAGGTTTGCAATCCTGCATTCTGAACTTATCTAGAACACTTCGAGCATACTTGGACTGGGAGATGAAAATGCTGCTCTCTGTCTACCAAACCTCAACACCTAAACAATAATGCAGGAGGCCCAAGTCTGTCATGTCAAAAGTTGTGCACAAATCTTGTTTGATCTCAACGATCAAATGTGCCGAACTGCCAGTAATCATCAAGTCATCCACATAGACAACAACAATCAGGATCTCATTACCAGTATTCTTGACATACATGTTCGAGTTAGATGGACTCCTCTGAAAGCCATGATCTGTGAGGTACTTGTCAATTTTTATGTACCAAGCCCGAGGAGCTTGCTTCAGGCCGTAGAGTGCTTTGACCAATCTGCACACCTTCTGTTCTTGACCAACAACTTTGAAACCTGAAGGCTGCGTCATGTACACTTCTTCCTTCAACTCACCGTTGAGGAAAGCACTCTTCACATCCATCTGATGGACCTTCCAACCAAATTGGGCTGCTAAGGCAAGGACGAGCCGTATGGTACTCATTTTTCCTGTAGGAGCAAAGGTCTCCTCATAGTCAATGCCTTCTTTCTGTGAGAACCCCCGTGCAACCAGACGAGCTTTGTACTTGTCAAGGGTTCCGTCAGCTTTGTACTTCACCTTGTACACCCATTTGCAGCTAATGGGCTTCTTCCCTGGAGGAAGATCAGAAAGGACCCAAGTGTGATTCTTCTAAAGACTCTGGTATTCAGATTCCATCGCCTTTTCCCACTCAGGTATCCCTTTTGCCTCTGAATATGTTTGAGGCTCATAAACATTGTGCATGTTGGCCATGAGAGAAAAATTCACTGTAGACTGTTGTTTGCTCTTGTTTCTGGATGATCTTCCCTCAATGAGCTCATCAGCGCGAAGATCACTGATAGTCTTAGCCCACCATTTCGGCCGGAGAGTAGAAGTGCCAACATCAGATGTAACAAGAGGAGCTGGAGCTAGTTGCTGTTCTGGAATAGGCTCAGCAGGGTGATTGTCACTATCATCCGGAGGAAACTTAGGTTGAGCATCATCAAAGACTGAGTCTTAGTCATCCCTCCCATCAGGTGAACCTAACGGAAGTCAGACGCTCATATCAAGAGCCGGCAAGGGCTGATCCTCTGAATGCTGAACAGGTGAGGAAAGGTGAAATGGTCCTCGTTCCTCATCAAAAACATCTCGACTGAAGATAAGACGATCAGTGTCTATATCAATCAGCCTGTATGCCTCGTGGTTGTCATTGTACCCTGTGAACATTAGTTTCTGGCTCTTGGAATCCAACTTAGAGCGCTTGGCCTCTGGAATCCAAACATATGCAAGAGAGTCGAAAACCTTCAAATGACTGATCCTGGGTTTGCGACCAGTCCAAACTTCCTCAGGAGTCTTCCCCTTAACAACATGAGTGGGTGATCAATTAAGGAGATAGACTGAAGTATTGACTGCTTCTGCCCAAAACTTGGTAGGAACACTCCTGTGTTGCAACATGGAGCGAGCCATCTCAACAATCGTACGATTGCGCCGCTCTACAACACCATTTTGCTAAGGAGTGCAGGGTGTAGTCAACTGACGTTTTATCCCATGGGTATCACAGAATTCCCCCCCATTATCTGACCTAAGAGTTATGATACAAGAACTAGACTCTTTATCGACCAAGGCTTTAAACTTCTGAAATACATTAAAAACTTATGATTTCTGCTTAAGAAAGTACACCCACATTTTCCTACTATAATCATCAACAAAGAGTAGAAAGTACTTGCAACCAGTTACAAAAGAAGTAGACATAGGCCCACAAATATCAGCATGAACTAATTGAAGTACCTTAGAAGCGCGCCAAGAGTCGCCATCTTTGAACGGTGTGCGATGCTGCTTCTTGGCTTGACAAGCACCACAAATGCCCTGATGCTGAGTTTGAATGTCAGGTAAGCCATCTACAAGTCCCTCCCGAGCAAGCTGAGAGAGATAGTGCACGTTCAAGTGCCCGTACCGTTGGTGCCAAAGATTGGTGACAGCTGAATGTCTGGCTGCCAAGGCTAACTCTGGAGAATCACCAGTGTCCACAAGCCTGTGAAGGCCATGATCCTCTATCCCAACGACCACCGTTGTGCAAGTCTCGTGATCTACAATCGAACATTTGTGCGAGCTGAACACCACATCCAGCTGGGGAGGATGCCGCATTATCTGACTGACTGAGAGAAGATTGAGCTCTATATCAGGTACATAATACACGTTAAGGAATATGAGATCCCTCCCGCCAGACTGAACCTGAACAGTGCCTGCGCTGACAACTGTGTATTCCTCGCCTCCTCCAAAAATCACTGAGTCAGTGCAAGGGGAAAAGTCTGTGAACCAGTCACGCCTATGTGAGAAATTACGCGAGGCACCAGAATCTATGTACCAAGCAGAGGATTTGACATGGTCTGTTGGCCTTTTTTCCATGAGTGGATAAAAGGCAGATTCCTTCTGCTCAGAGTGCTCGCCATTAAATCATTGACTGCCCTCCAGCATCAGATTATTTAAATTGGCCATCTTCACGCTTTTCGAGGCACGAAAAACAAGGTACTGAGAAGAGGCTGATGCACGAAACTCGAGGCACAAAGTCCAATGCAAAAATACAAAGGCAGATTCATGTATAGTCTACAGAAAGTACAATGTACGAATGTCACAAAATTTGAGGCACGAAAATCGAGGCACCCAAAAAATTCGGAGACCAACCCAGTTGAGATCTCAAAAAACCCATCAAGAATATGTAATCGAAAAAAATTTCCGACTTGATTTGAAGAGTAAAAACCCTAGCTGAAAGCGGTGGAACCCTAGGCCGCCATTGAAGACTAGAAAAAGATTTTTGGAAAACGCCAGAGATAAAGGCACGAAAAGAAACCCTAATCGCCACCAAGGTTCTCAGAAAATCGCGACCAAGAAGTCAAAAAACACAACCAGGAATGATGCAGAGAAACGCGACAGAAGAGAACTAAATCGTGCCTAGCACAAACGCGTTTGAAAAAGGCTAATAGGATTCAAGTTGTGCGGCCAAAAAAGATCTGAAAACGTGAGCAAGACTCACAGAAATCGTGGGAAAAACGCGACTATCAAACATGCGCGTCCAACAGACAGAAAATCATGCGACCAGACGAGATAAAGACATGGGCATAAGACATGCTCAGAACAAAGAACGTGCCAACAGAGAACGCGGGTACAACCAGAAATCAAAAGTTGCGACCAGGAAACCGCGCCTTCAGATCCACAAAATTTTCAAAAAAAAAACTTTCGAATTTCTCAGAAGAGCCACAAAATTTTTTTCGAAAAAACAATTTCGAAATTTTTGCACTTCAGAAAATCTTCGAAAAAATTTCAAAGAAGATTTTATCAAATTTTTAATTCAAAAAGAACTAAAAAAATCTTGAAAGATTTTTATGAATAAAAAATTCGATTTTGAGTGTGCTGGCTCTGATACCATATTACACAGGTAATTGGTAAAATATTCGATGTATTAACAATAAGCAACGTGCTCAATAAATAGTTTACAAGATTTACAAAAAACAGGAAGTTTCTAAAAAGAAACTCCAGATAAGATCGGAGACGATCTTATCACTAAATTACAATAATTTACAATATTGAGCATTAATAAATAAATAATAAACATTATTTTAATAGTCTATACTTCTTCCTCAGCATGCAAAACAAATTCATATATCTCTCATACACAATGGCTGCGATAAAAATATGATTACCCTCAATACTAAATAATGTCTTCCTTATTTCTCATTGAACCAAAAAGGGACTCTCCACTAAAATCAAATGTAGGTGTATTTTTTAAAAAGCAAACATTACAACCATTTTCATAAAGACTATACCATGAATTTTTTAATCAACTCGTGGCCATTAGAATACTTTATCAAAACCGCCGCTAGAAATAGAGAGGATTAATTAAAATTGATTTAAAATAGCTGACGCCAGTGAATAAAGAACGATGAAGATTTTTTAAGCCAAAGACTTATCACATCAATCTTTTTTTAGCAACTCATACACCGCAGTCCCACTTTAAAATTTCGTAGAGATAATAAGAAAGCCGCCAATCATAAAATTCGTATCGAATGAAGCTTTCTGAGCCGCCATCAAAAATAGAGAGCTTATGGGATTACTATAAGCCGTCGCCAATAAATAACAAGCCACCATAAAAAGAATCGATACATATTTAAATTGCAGACACGACAATGAATGAGGGCTAGACAATGAAAGAACCGTCCCACTTAAAAAGAAACCGTCGCGTTTAGCAATCAAACATCAATAACGTATCTTCAACTTTAGTAACGTTCACACCTAAAATAAGTCGATTATTTGTGTGAAGCCGACGATAACATGAAGTCGTCTCATAATATATTCAACCTCAAGACATTAAAAACACTTAACTCTTTTAAACATAAGCCTCCAAAAAAAAACAGAAACCTGAAGCTGTCGATGCATAGAGGTAAATAAAATGCCGCCCTTCATAGACTGACCCCACAAAAAGAATATCCTTTGAAGAATTTTCAACCTGCTGACAAAACATACTGATATGGGACATATGCTAACGAGGAGACAAGCAAACAACTAATGTAGACAAGCAACCAGCTGAAGCAGACAAGCAACCAGCTGAAGCAGACAAGCAACTAGCTCAAGCAAGTAGGCAAGTAGCTCAAGCAAGCAAGCAAGTAGCTCAACCAACTTGACATCAATGACAAAATACTCAACAAGGCCATCATAGACCATGGGCTACTCTTTTATGGGCAACTCTGTTTTTTTTTTTTTGATAGAAACCTTCATTCAAATGCTAAACAAAAATAAATTTATTTAAAGTAAAAGCATAAGAAAATATAATTCCTCAACAATAACCCTAAAACAAAATTTTTCTGTTTGCCTCTTCTGTATATTTCTTCCTTAAGTGTGAAAGTGAGCATTAGGAAAAAGATAACCACTTTTGAAAAATTGGGGAAATCACTTGGTAAATGTGGCAGGTCATGAGTAATTCTACTATGCTATACATAGGCCTATTGGGGCATAGATCTAAGTGAGTTGAATATATTATCAATATAATTTCTCTTTAAAAGCTTCACTAAGCTCCTCTTTAAGTTTATGTGAGAAGGTGAGAGGTAACACCTGAGGATTATTTGAAAAAGCAAAATTGGTCCGTAGAGAGGCCTACATACATAAAGGAAAATTGGTCTTAGAATACCAATGTTTTTGTTATTTACAAAGGCTTGAAGAGATAAAACACTTTGAGGACTTTATAGCTAAATGCACATACCTCTCCTAACCTTAAACTGAATCACCAAGGGACTTGAGTATGTTAAAATATAAAATGACCTTGAAGACACTCTTTAGAGGAAGATGTCAAAATCCATTATCTTGAGCAATGTGCTAAAGGATGTTCCATTTGCTTAACCAGGCTGATTTAAGACACTAGCTAGTTGTTTTCTCTGTCATTTGTTAGTTAGGTTCATATGACAATGTATATCTTGTAACTAGGTTACCCAAGACCTAGGCCGATTTAATGGCTTTAACTCAATTTACATTGAGGGATAGATGGAGTTAGTTGTATCTCTTATGACTACCTTTAATAGACGTTTATTTCTTTTGTTGGATTTAGAAGCAAATCTTTAATGTCGTGATACACACATTTGTGAGACTTTGCTCCTTAAGATTAGATTTGTCTTTGAACTTTGTATGCCAAACCTAGTGTTGGAGAGTTGCTTGATAGAATTCCAAGAAACCTAGGATGCACACTAAAAATATACTCTTAAGATGTGGTTGGTCATGGATAATAAGCAAGGCACATCTTTTTCATTGGAAGCTACTAGGTGGCCATCAATGATCATTCAAGTTATTCCTAATACCTATAGCTACTACCTCTTTCTGGTTGCTGCTCTTCAACATGATTCAAAGAAGTTCATATGGATAGATCACAAAATAATATTCATCACAATTGGATGCCATAATTATGAAACATTATCTTACTAAGTTATTGGGTATGTCCCTTTCGGGTCTTGATCCTATACTGATTAGGTGTGAGTACAGGTCCTACGATGGGAGAGTCTTGGGTTCGCTTAGGGTCTTGCCCAAGCATGTTAGGTTCACCACAAAATGTCCCACAATGAACCTAAGGTGCCTAGGCGTGACCTTGGACTAACCTAGGCTGCTCTTGGGTGAACCCAAGGGCCTGCCCAAACAAAAAAAATCATTTTTAAAAAATATTTTTATAAACAAAATGTGCCAATTACCTAATTTCGCCATCAAGTGATAAAATTATGAAAATGGTGTGTTCCATGAAGGTTTGTGTGGTTTCAAAGGCCTTTACCCCATTGGGGGTGTTGCCCCTTGACCTTGCTAGGGGCATTGCCCCTAAATCCCCATAAGGGGTGCTGGCCCTCAACCCCTTTATGGTCTCCACTCACAGCCCCCATTGGTTATTGGGATCTTTTGTCACATAAGAAACTTGATTACGATGAGGGGGTTTGGGAGTGGAGATCAAAATTGACACTTTAGACAATTATCTTTATGATTCATAATATCAGTGATCAATGATGAAGTATCATACTATCAAAGATTCAAATGTCATTATTATTAAATATAATATTATATAAATTATAATATATCAAATGTATTTTCAATTTTGTATATTTTTTATATTTTTTTGCACACACAGACATATAAATATATATTACAGCCGTACCCAGCCGAACCATACCCAAGGAAAAGGAAATGCTGTACCAGCATACTAGAATCTTGTATCAGTACCCGCCCCCATACTAGAACCAGCAACTTAGATATCTTACAATTGTTTTGCATAATAGTCTTTTATTTGGTTTTGGTAAATTTTAGTTTCCTATTTAGCTCTTAGTTATGCTAGGCCAAGTCCATGATGTATTGTAGCTAGTCCGTTCCATTAATCAGGTATTAATTGTTTGTAGACATTAATATGGTTTCTTCCTTCCTCTCTTTCTTCACAATAGCCTGCATTTAATATTTTTCCATCACACACAAAATTCTTGTATGTCAGGGCAATCCTAAATCCTAGGAGGAATGGCACAACTAAATGAATATATTCTCTTTAGGTTGCTTTTTTAAGATGATGACTGAGGTTGTATTTTTCCAAGATGATTAGAAAATGCTTTATGTGACTTACGTTTATAGGTGAGTTAATGATCTATCATGAAGGCTTTCTAAATATTTTGGATTTGTCTTTGCAGGAGGACCAGTGGAGGAAGGGGATTTATTAGTGGTGCAGGAGAGACTGAACTTCAACTCCAGCGACACAGGTTCATACTACTTTTATAAGTAATTATGCTTGTTGACAAATTTAGTGTATCAGAAAAGCAAATATGTGACTATACCAAAATGCGAAAGGGCATTTTAGTTCTAACCTGTAGGTGAGGCAAAAGTTTTGATTCCAGAGTTGCATATTGTGCTTTCCCTGTTTTGTTTAATGCCAATTTAGCAGCAGTTTGTACAGAAGGACCAGATGATTCTGTTTTGAAATATGTGGCATCTGCTTTACCTTGACGTGATTATACCTCATTCATGGCTTACTGTTTTTCGTGACTTGATTGCTAGAAATGAAGAACCATTTGTAAGATACTAAAAATATATGGTATAAGAGTGTTATTTTATAAAACTGACTCTTTCTATTAGTCCAATCATAGAAGTCAAAGCTGTACATTGGATGGTGTTGATGTGTTTTTCGTGACCGCACCAATGCAGAATAAAGTTGCCAACGGCTCCCCTATTCTCTCTTGATCAAAGTATTCCGCATGCTAAGATTGCAAGAAAGTTCATGCGTTCAACTCCAAGGCTCCTTTAATGCGAATAGGCTCAGTTGGCTCGATGTGATTTTGCTGGTATTTCAAGGGGACTTACAGAATTGTTCGACAGCGGAGAAAGGAATTCAAATGCTCGAAAGATTTGTCTATGAAGCGCGGGTTTCCTATTCTAACCGGAAAGTACTGAATTGAAATGGGGTAGGGTTAAGAGAGTCTGAATCTATTCTAAGGCGTGGGATATGGAGCTCAACTTCAGCAAACCTCTAACCGGACTTCGCTTTGCTTCGCATCGGACAGCTTCCACGGAGTCGGTGCAATCTTCAAGGGAGATGACTAAAGATGTTCAAACCACCTCTTGACACGAAGATACCATCACAAGGACGCATACCATCATTCAAACAGTGATTGAAGTTAAGTGCATGATATTCCAGTTGACCACACAAGGCGCATTCACCATCAGCAAATACACTAGTGGTATGGATAGACGAAGTTGCTTAGATCGAACACCACATTCCACAGTTAACATCTACTTGCATGAAAATGAAATTTATGCTACTCTACGCTACTTGAAGTAGAAAGGATGAAGAAACCTCGCTAGCTATCCATAACAAAGACGAATTTCACCATCAATGAAAGATCTTTTATTATGAAAGTTTTACACGACAATCTCTTACAAAAGTTTTCAAAGGAAAACTTTCCTTCTCCTCCAACTACACTATCAATCTACTTCTAAGCTACTTCTAAGTTGTCCCTTTACTCTAATTCTACTCTGATCTTCTCTACTGTCTACTTTCTAATGAATTACAAATGAGGGGGACTCCCCCTTTATATAGCTAGCCAAGTCCCAAAAGACGGCTAGGGTTACAATCATTAGAGTGGCTAGAATCGTGCCACCTCAGCCCTAAACTAGATTTGCCCTAAAAACTGCCACAAAGGAGAGGGGTAATAAATGCGCCATAATGTCCCCCATCATCCTTCTAGAAGATTCCGTTTGTAGACACGTTCACACTGTTCTTGATCTTCTTCCTGACTTTATTCTTCGACTTCGCTTGAGCTTCCATCCTTTCTTCATCTTGAGTTTTGAAAACATTTCACCTTTGTCACTTGAGCTAACACTTAGCCAATTTCTTGTAACCTTTTCTTCCTTCGAGATTGAAACTTGTAACTTTATCTTCCTTCGAAGGTTGTGATATCATCGTGCTTCATCACTTCAAGTCATCACGCTTGATCTCGACGTCCCTCCTGCAAAACAAGCAAGGAGAAGGGTATTAGAACACTTCATAATCTAAGCTCAACTTACTTACCTGATTTTCATGTTCTGATCTTCAAGGGCCCATCGTTTGTCCTTAGCCAACTTCGTGTTCAAATTCTTCATGCCTTAGCCAATTTTTCAATCCATCCTCTTCAAGGGCGTATCATCTTTGAGAAACTCATTTCACCTGCTGGAGTTCTGACAACCTTGATTTTATTCATTTCTGGCTCAAGAAAACTATCCTCACGAAGAGCCTGGGCAAATCCACCTAGGCAACTCCTTTCAAATCCATCGTCTGGAGAATTTCACCTTGAAAACACATTTTCTTCATTTTGCCTTAGAAAATTTTCAAGTTTCCCTCTTAGGAAATTCATCAACCTGGTGCCCACTTGAAATCCTCATCCGGAAGGCCGCAGCGAAGCATGGAAAACTCTTCATCGATAATCTTTAATACCCAGAAGAAAATTTTCTTCAGAACGCGACGAACTCATGGGTACCCAACGAACGGGTTCATTTAATTTTCTTGGATTTTGAACCTTAGAAAATATTCTTTCAACAATTTTGTTCTCGTTCTTCGATCCCCTCTGAGAATTTTGCTTTGACTTGGAAATTTTTTATCAATCTTGTGGAGTTGACGTTCACTGACTTCATCTTTGGCGGCTCATCTGTGCTTCAAGGAAAATTCCACTACCTCAGAGCTCTAGGCGTATTTTCTAAGAAAGAAAATACTTGTGCCTTAGAAAATTTTTAAATCATCTCTTGGGAAAATTTTGCCTTGGGAATTTTTCACCTTAAAATTTTGGCCTGTGAGAAAGACACCAACTTCACTTAGAAAATTTTATCCACAGAGGTGCCTGGCACATTTTATTTTTCTAGCCACCACTTCGTATTTTACTCCACACTTGAAAAATGTTTTTGAAGCTCCAATGCCTTAGAAAAATTCCCATCACTCATCATATACTTTATTTTATTCATCCCTTTGTATTTTATTCTTCATAAAATATCCAACGCCTTAGCAACCATCATCAATACCCTAGGCGCATTTTATACTTGCAAAAGGATTTCTACTTCCACGCCTTAGCCACTTTACTTCACCACCTTGCAGGTTTAGCATCTTCAATGCCCAAGCAATATTTTATTTTCCATCACCCACCATCTTGGCGTACTTAGCACATTTGGAAAGAATAACTCCAACGCCTTGGTAACTCCTTATTTTCACCACCTTTATTTTCAACGCCTTAACTCTTTTGTTTCACCATTCTCACCTTACATCTTGGCGCATTCAACACTTAGAAGGGGATGGGCGCATTCTAGGCATGTAGGAGGATGAAATTCCTTTGACTCTTTGACTTTCTTGCTAAACATGGGCGCATTTCTTATGTTGAAGAGGATGGGCGCATATTGCATGGGGTGGAGGATGAAAGTTTCTAACGCCTTCCTTTTTGACTTGTTGACTTCAAATGTGGGCGCATTTCAGCATGCATGGAGGATGAAACTCCCAACGTTTTTCTCAAGTGACTCCTCAACTTCCAACTTTTGTCCTCATGTGGCCCATCGTGCGCATTTTACCCCTCATGCAGGATGAAAATGTTTGACTCCTTTGACTTTCCTCTTGGCTGATTCTTGCATGGGCGCATTTCACTAGTGGAGGAGGATAAAGTTTACACTTAGAACTTTTTTCATGCTCTCAACCTCCCTTGGGCGCATTTTGCTATGTGTGCAGGATGAAGTCCTTTGACCACTTTGACTCTTGCAATTTGGGCGCATTTTGCCTAGGCAAGTGGATAAGCATTTCACACTTAGAAATTTTTTTAACCTTTCCTCTTCAAGTTGGGCGCATTTTGCCCAGGCAGGAGGATGAGACACCTGAGTCATAAAATTTTGGCATCTGGTGCTTGAGGGCGCATTTAGCCTATGCTGAAGGATGAAGTCCCATACTTAGCCATTTTTCTCGACCTCTGCCAGCCTGCCTCATGTCCTGCTATTTATAGTAAGCTCCTCAATTTTCACACTTCTGGGGCTCAGATTGCTTTGAAATTTTAAACACTGGATCCTCGTGACTCCATTACCTTGCTGACACTGCCATTCTGAGCAAGCCCTCCATTTTTAGCACGTTTCTGGTGGTGATTTACTATAAATAGTAACTGCTCGTTTCCGGTAGCTCCACTGCTCCGATTAACTCGAAATTTGAATGAGGCGCTCCTCACCACGTGACCTTACTGTCGACACTGACGCATGCACTTGATTTACTATTTTTAGCATGTTTCCAATCTGACTTACTATAAATAGTAAGTGTTCCGTTTGACTTGAAATTTCACCAGCAGATAGCCTGAAGGACACTGATCGCGGTGGTTTACACCGGATTTCGAAGATTTTGACCTTTTATGCCTATTTTTAGGCTCTGAAGCTGGAAACCCTAATTCGCCCTACATGCATATCAAAAGATCTCTGTTTGCTCTCGTTTCTGCGGCACTGCGATCAGCTCGTGATTCTGAACTGCTGGGAGGCGGCTGCCGGGACATACCTGCTAAAAATGGCAAGTTCCTTACTGAGTGAGAATCTCCATTTGCATGTCACACCATCGCGTAGGTCTCGAAAAACCCATCAGGAATCACCCGACATGCAAAAGAAAGTCCGACATGCAAACCCTAAAAATAGCCTTGGAAGGCTGAATCCTGAAAGTGGTCGTCTCGTCTTGCATGTTATATCGTCGCGAAGGTCTCGAAAAACCCAGAAGGAAAATCCAGACATGCAAAGAAAAGCTCTGCATCTGGACCCTGAAATTCGTGCCGGAAGCTGGACTGCTAAAAATAGTAAGTCGTCTGTTTTCGCTCAAATTTGGCATGCAAGCAGTCTGATGTGCTCTGAATGCAGTGTGACTGTCGGAAATTCAAAAATGCTGACAGATTGCCTGTAATTTCACACTTACTAAAAATAGTAAGTACCTCAGAATCGGATGAAATTTCGCTGAGAGCCTGCTGGAAGCACACTGACAACAACGTTAAGCTCAATTTTCAATTTGCTTACTTTATTCGACCCCTGTACTGACTAGGAAGACAAAACCCTAATTTCCAGACTTGGCCATATTTCACTTGTTAGGCTCACAGACGGGCACATCCCGGGAAGATAGATAGAACGAGAGAGAGACAACAGCAAAAACAAACCAACACCAAACCAAAAGCAAAGCCAAAATTAGGGGGGTCCCCATTTGCAATGGGGCGATGTGTGAAAAAACGTCACAACAGATGGGATTTCATTTTGTAAAGAAGATGGCCTCTGAAAGAAGAATGCAGTTTTTAGCAGCAATATAGGAGAGTTGGCGATATCTTTTACTGCAAATATATCTATCTTAATTCTGTTTCTTTAAATTGATTAAAATTAAAACTATAATATCTTGGAAACACCATTGAGTCAATACAAATTCCTTAAAGAGTGTTGAAAGTCTAAGTTACTGGTTCGGTTTTGGGTTCGGGTTCGGGTTCGAGAACCCGGTTCGTCGGTTCAGGAAATTTTTTTTTGGGGTTGGGTTCGGTAATACAAAAACATATAAAAATCAGAAATATATACATATTTGCAGCAATAATTAAGTTCAGAATACACCACCATATTAATGGTCAAATAACATAGCAAAAATACCACCATATTAATAGTCAAATAACATAGCAAAAATACACCACCACTTTCATAGTCAAATATTAAAATATTAGTGATACTCGAATGTCATGATATAAAATTATAAATTAAAGTTCAAACATAAAAATGTCAAGTGTTTACAATCAGCCATTATTGATCATTGATCAATCTGAAAAGTGTGAACATTTTTCTGTGTGGAAGGCAAACAAGAAAACAGTGTTACATAATTATTTACATTGTGAAAGAGCCATAACCTTTTTCTTGCAGATCGTAGACGAATCTGAGAGATTTTTTGGGTGTCCTTGCCTTGGAAGTTTGGAACAGAATTCTTAAGTTCTTGTTGATGTAGTATTAGATGCGAAGTTTCAAAATAGGCATGGTTATATAAATTCTCATCTCAGAACTATCATTGCATCAAATTAAGAATTTTCAATCCTTTATAGTCTAGACAAGAGAAGTATGGTGTTATATGACTTTTTCCCCAAGAGAAAATAAATCTATTAAATAACCTTTTAGAATTAAAAAGGGGAGAAAATAAAGGATATTATAATCCTTTGGTTAAAAGAGAGATTAAAGAATATGCATAAACATTCTTTAAAAGGGGAAGCCTAATTATTTATTTAAATAATTGTTAAAAAGGAAACCTTTGTGAAAGGGTGTGATGATTTGGAAACCACCCCTTAAAATATATATAAATCATTCATGTGAAACTTGGAAAGGACAGACATGAAAAAAGAGGAAAATAAAGTGGAGCACATTGCGGGAATAGGGTTTCAAGGTTAGCAGGCTGTGAGTAGGACGGAGAAGGGGCACTCCTACAGTGGGTGTCCAACCTGGGGTACAAGTGCGTGCACTCAGGACGGTCCTGGCCAGGGCATGGTTTTTGTGGCACGAGTGTTGAGCATTGTTCCGGTGGAACCAGCACTCGTGTAGAGCAGCCAAGTCTGCTTTCCTCCCAGACTACTCACAGACGGAAGAGGCTGAACCAAGGACCATTCCAGCAATAGTTGGGTGTTTCTTCTGCACATTTCAAAGATAAGTATTAATGTTGATAAATTATCTGAGCAATAAAAATTGTTTCAAATATTTGAGTTTATTGAATTAATAATTTATTGCATTTAATTTCAAAGTCTTTACTCAAACTTTAATTATTATAAAAATGTGTGCATAAAAAGTTTTGTAATTAATTTGAGGAAACAATTTAAATCATTGTATTTTAAATTTGGAAATTAGTCACGTTTCATTTGGTATCAGAGCCTGTATCAATCCTAAGAGTAATATTATTTTTTTGCATTTATTATTTACAAAATATATATGTCAAATCAAAAAATTATAATAATTTATACATGAATTGAAATTCTTGATTATTTATTATGCTCAAAAGTTAAATAGAAAAAATGGAATAACTAACAGAGATAAATCAAATTTTAGGGTTTCCATAAAATATCCACCTTTCACTTAAGAGTAAAAAAAAAAAAACTTTTCCCCTTTGATTATTCAATTCATAAACCATTTTTTCACTTGAAATCATTTTAAAATTAACATTTACTCTATAAATAGAGTAAAATTCTTTTAACTCAAAAAACAAAAACAAAAAAAATCTAAAAAATCAAAAAAATTAGAAACAAAAAAATTGAGTAGATTAAGTTTACTGTGAATTTCAAAATTTTCAGTTGAAATTGTTTACCATTGATTCCAATTAGTTCTTTGACCTTCAAAAATTCGGCAGTAGATTGTAAGATCCACTTTAAATTACTTTACAAACCACCATTGAAGTTCTCCTTCCCTCTGAAATCTATGAACATTCGGTGGAGAATTGTTATTCATTTTTTTGCAATAAACGACACTTTTGACGATTTTTCCAGTTGAATGTGCATTTGAATTAGGGCAGTGTAGATTGACGTTTTTTTCTAAAAAGATTGAACTTAAACTGTGATTTTGGCAATAACCTATTAGTTTATTTTTCTGAGGACAAAGGTGTTTCTTAAACCAGGCTCATATAGCACTCATTATAGGTTCCTGTGTGCAAATTGTTTCACCAATTATTTTCCTTGGAACGATGTTGTCACAGCAACTGGGATTTACAATCAATTGCTTTATAAACAAGTATACCTTCTTCACACTATGTTGACCTAGATTTCAGAATTAACCATGACAGTTGACATTTAAATATAATGATCACACTTGTGTTCAGGATATGACTGACAACCATTTGATACATATCAATATTGTCTTCTCCTAATTTCTTTGTGTTAACTAAATTGATAAGTCAAGTTTATCTATAGTAAAGATAATTATTTCAAACGACATTCTTTCTTAGACATTAAAAAAAAAAAAAAAAAATCACCAAAGATTAAATTGCAGCGATACTGTACAATTCTGTTAGTTCATTGCTTTGTTTAACTTACAATTGAATGCATCCAGACGTTTGTTAGTAAATTACTATTCATAAATCTGAAGAAGTGATAGAGGTAGTCTCAACACTCATAAGAAGAATTGACTTTATGCTGGACTGATCTAAACTAAATAAGAAGTTGTAGACCAGTGATACATTCGGTTGCATGTCAAGAAAATTAAAATCCTATGCCATATGTATAAAAAAGCAGTTCTAAATGTGTTTGATTAATTAAGATCTATGCTGGCACAATCTCAATACAAAACATAGTATCCTTCCATAGGAAGGAATAATCATTGAGTTAGAAAACTAATGAACAGAAGTTAATTCATTGTAATCACACACATATCCAAAGGCATTCTCTAGGATCTGCATAAATTTTGTAAAGGTGAAAGGTGTAGTTTCAAAAGAGACCTTGGAGCGTATTGCATAGAGCTTAGAGCACACGTATATTGTTCCATACAATATTTTAACAAGCAATCTGCACTACTTTAGGCAGCTGCAGGGAGTTTGGTTTTTGGTGTTTTTGGTAGGGCTTTGTAATATTCTTC
This sequence comes from Sequoia sempervirens, assembly GCA_007258455.2. Lineage (NCBI taxonomy): Eukaryota > Viridiplantae > Streptophyta > Pinopsida > Cupressales > Cupressaceae > Sequoia > Sequoia sempervirens. The sequence continues at coordinate 104,584 of VDFB02322587.1, read as the reverse complement.
TGGCGAACTCTGCCCATTTGTGCTTAATCTTGGGGTACGCCGCTTGCCATGGTTTGTGTGAGTTGTTTGTCTAAGAATCACTTTCTTGGTTACGCTGTTGATAAGAAGCAGAAATCTATAAACCCCATTTTGGCATGAATTGGAGATACCCTTCTTAAGTTTTCCATAATAAAGTAAAATAGAGGGATTCTGATCACGGTTCCTCCTGTCGAGGATAATACATATTCCTTCGTCCCGGGCTTTCTCAAATTCCCTCTCCAACTGATATAATTGTTTTCCTTTTGCTTAGTTTTAATTGAAGAAGATTAACATGCTGAGCTGTAATTTTGAGCGTATTTCATAAGCTTGCCGAGTCTACTTTGTCTTACATTGTTCGTTGTTACTCCAGAACGGGTAAAAACATTTCCTCGCTGCTTACGCCTTACTGCCTCGAACGATGAAGAGAATGCCAGTTCTCGGGTGGAAAATACCGTTATGGTATCCAGTGTCTGCTAATATTTGTGAATGTCATTATGGTGTTGGTTTAGTTTCAGGAGCATTAAGACGAGATTAGGAATTATCTGAGAAGCTCTTTGACATTGCTATTGTCATTTTGATGTATTCATAACATCCATATGACTAACTATGAGAACATCTTTGTTTCTTCACTAAAATAAATGAAAATATGTTTTTTTTTTAAATTAATTTATCATGCTGACTAGATTCACTTCTAATAGTGAGCTTTTTAACTCATAATATTCAAAACGCAGGACCTGATGAGCCGTGTGCCCAATGAAGGGATTCTCCATGCAAACTATATGCAACTATTAGTTAAACAACATGATACCTATAAATAAATTATTTTCTATCCATCGGAGAACCATTTGAAATAGTTACCTCAAATTCACATAGATTTATATAATTTGATAGATAGTACCAATAAGGAACTTTGTGATGGTGGGCATAGTGAAGAAAAACAAATACAAATAGTTCAACTTTGAATTTCTTATTGCGAAATAATTAGATTGAATTTGGGGTGATATTTCAATACACTTTCCTTCTCCCTCGTGTGTCCCTAACAACATAAAACAATCAAACTATGTTTTGATAATGATATATTGGGTTGCATTAATAAACTTTGATCTTGAAGATGACTAATACTATGAGCTTATGAGAGACAATTTAGAAGGTCTGAAAATATTCAAACAATTATGCTTTAGTATTTCAAACCTCTCTTCTATCGTAATTTGTAATAGTTTGTGTATTTATCCTTTTAGTATTTTAATCATTGTAGTTCATAAAGAAAGAGGATCAAGGTAAAAAAATAAAAAATGATTAGATTTATCATCAACAATAAACCGGTCACCAATAAACCACTTATAAATACAATGACATACACATATTATTAGGCCTTATCCACTTTACTTGAAAAATGATTATAATTTAAAATTATAAAATCCTCTCTTTTTTTGATGTTTTCATTTTATGTGTCAAAGATTTTGATAGATAGACAACAACATTTACATAATATTGATCTTAGAAGAAAGAGAGAAAACATATACATGATGTTGGAAGCAAAAAAAACTAATGATACCAACAATATGTGGCATGGACCTCATTCAACAAAAAGGGTAAATCCATTGAATTTAGATTTTGGTAGAGATTTTCTTTAAATTAAGGAGACTTGAATTGTAAAATATACTATTAAAAATGAATTTGTTAAAAGAAAAATCAAGAATATCTTTATTTTACTAGCCTTGTTAAAATATTTTTTGTCAAACCAAGTTAGTGTTGACCTACTCCTTGTAGAATTAGATATCACCCTCTTACACAAGGAGGTTGTTTTCATAATAAAGATAGTATCTTGTCAACTAATTTCTATTTAATTATGTGCCTATTTTGAGAAAATGGCTTTAATATGTTTGATATGTTATTTACACAAGGATTTTTGACATATAACTATTTTAAGTACATTATGGGCCCATAACCCATAGGTCCCTAGATTCATATTTTAAACTTGAAATTGTGTTTGGAATGAATTGGTGAGAATAACACCGCATTATTATAAGATATGGAGCCAAATAGCTCTTAGGCTTAGATTCAAGGACATGTCAAATCTTACAAGAGGAGAGACTATCTATTCCAACCAAATTTAGACAACAAATATACTTGAATTATGCATCCTAGATACATGGATATACAAATTATAGCCTTGAGAAGTCTAACAAATGTCACATAGTTGGAATTGGTCATTTCTTATTTTGAATCTATTTACCTATGAGTCTTTGAAAAAGTGATATATGTTGAAAGATCTTATGACTAGATTAGGTGTTATAAGCACTCTTTAATATTAATAGAAATGTGATAATTTACATTATTGGATTCTAAATTTTTCCCATAGTTTAATTGGGTTACCTTATGAAATAATAATTTAAGGGTAATTGTGTACTAGTATCCATTTAATTGTATTTGGTATAGGAATTTAGGGAAGATTGGACTTAGTATTTTTTATTTTTTTTATGAAGTACCCTATGGGTAGTCATAACGTATTGTTGTTTTCTTTTGATTAAGGTTATTGGACTTGATCAACCTAATAACCTTGTACATATTCCTTATTATCTAGGGTTAAGATTTCATTTACATTGATTTTGATATATGAAAGGAGGATATTCATGTAGTCCGGAATGCATGAATATCATCTTGGAATGTATGTTGATGTTATAGATTATACTTTTATAAGTTTATGAGTGGCCACATAGTACTAGATGTGCATAGTAAGTATTGCATTCTTTGAAGGAGTTACGAGTGGGTAAAATGGTAAAGTTGATTGATTAAACACATAGTATGGGTTATGCATATTATTCATAATGAAAATGTATGTCAACACATGATAATAATTTTATAGATTTAATGTTGAAGTTACGTGTAAGTGATTATAATATTTATATTAAAGAAAATTGGTTACATGAGAGAAAATTGACAAGGTTGAAATATGAGGGTGAACACATAAAATACCATTATTTTCTTTCATTGTAAATTCCTAATATGTATGTATATATATAGCTGTCATCATTGCAAATAAATGTTTTTCTTGTAATTACTTGTTAACTTAAAATACAATTGGAAAAGGGAGATATCTATGAACTAAGAGAAGAAAATATAGATGAAGTAAATATATAAAAATTATTATGAAGAATGGTTATTCTTAATAACATTTTTTTCAATTATTGATTATGTGTTTTCTGAGTTGTGATGTAGATTTATCTTGTGCTACTGAGGACAGCAGCTAATTTACAGGGGGAGAATTGTTATATGACTTTTTCCCCAAGAGAAAATAAATCTATTAAATAACCTTTTAGAATTAAAAAGGGGAGAAAATAAAGGATATTATAATCCTTTGGTTAAAAGAGAGATTAAAGAATATGCATAAACATTCTTTAAAAGGGGAAGCCTAATTATTTATTTAAATAATTGTTAAAAAGGAAACCTTTGTGAAAGGGTGTGATGATTTGGAAACCACCCCTTAAAATATATATAAATCATTCATGTGAAACTTGGAAAGGACAGACATGAAAAAAGAGGAAAATAAAGTGGAGCACATTGCGGGAATAGGGTTTCAAGGTTAGCAGGCTGTGAGTAGGACGGAGAAGGGGCACTCCTACAGTGGGTGTCCAACCTGGGGTACAAGTGCGTGCACTCAGGATGGTCCTGGCCAGGGCATGGTTTTTGTGGCACGAGTGTTGAGCATTGTTCCGGTGGAACCAGCACTCGTGTAGAGCAGCCAAGTCTGCTTTCCTCCCAGACTACTCACAGACGGAAGAGGCTGAACCAAGGACCATTCCAACAATAGTTGGGTGTTTCTTCTGCACATTTCAAAGATAAGTATTAATGTTGATAAATTATCTGAGCAATAAAAATTGTTTCAAATATTTGAGTTTATTGAATTAATAATTTATTGCATTTAATTTCAAAGTCTTTACTCAAACTTTAATTATTATAAAAATGTGTGCATAAAAAGTTTTGTAATTAATTTGAGGAAACAATTTAAATCATTGTATTTTAAATTTGGAAATTAGTCACGTTTCATATGGAGTAGTGTTCCAATGCTAAAGTCTTATTGTGAATCTCTTTGCTATCAGTGGTTCAAAAATGAGGAATTTGTCTTCTGCACCAAATGAGAAATATTCACAATATGTGCTAGGAAGGAATAAGTCCATAAGATCGAGTATGCAAGAACTGAGAATTGCAAAATTGGCTTACATATGACTTCCACACAAAGAAATTTTCACACTTTTCGAACCCACAGTAAAGGTTTCAACTTTCGAACACTGATCGAATCCACAGTCAGGGTTTCGAACCCTATTGAACCCATAGTCAAAAAATCGAACCCAGGGCGTATTTGACCCAAATCGGTGAAATATGCTAACCAATTTTTTTGAAGGAATTACACAACATAACCAGCAATAGTTAACTGGATTAGCGTTAGCATCAAACTGAAAAACCAAACTGGAAAGAACTACTCGATGTCAAGAATGTGCACTCAAGATCCCATTGCAGGCGAGGTGCTAACATATGACGAAGTGTTGTATTGAAACTAGAAATTATTAGGCGGATAACCAGCCATGAAGAGCATTTCCACACTACCACTAAACAGTGGGGGGAAAAGATTACAATTAAAACAATTCGTCTGCTGCGGCGGGCATCCACAGAATTGTGGGGATTCGCCACTTGAAAGTGGGTACAATGATATAACAATTCTTTCTCCGCACTGGCGGTAAACCGTCCAGGGGTAATTAATTAGAATTTAATCAAGTAGTTGCAGCAATAATAATGGGTTAGATTAGTACTACTAATAAGAACCTTACAATTCAAAAGACTGCAAAAACAAGAATTACAATGATAGAGAAATGAGATAAGAAGATAAGAATGAATTCCAATAATGTTCTTTGCTTTCCAATGACAGAAATATAATTAAAACAGGAAGCTTATAAATCTGATGTAAAATCCTGAGTTCTGGAAATTCATATCAGCAAACTGGAAATCAGTAAAATACTCATAACTCACTCATTTCACCTCCGAATTGATTGAAGTCTTTTGCAAAGGTCTCTCAGGAGGTAGGCACCCAAAAACCAAGCACCAAACAGCAGCAAATTCCAACTTTTATCAACTTGCACAATTCCCAATGCTCTTAGAAAGGTACGACCCTCTAAGGAGGGGCGATTTTCATTTAAAAATCAGACACTTGAAATTAAATTCCCAAAATTAACATGAAGGGTCGCCCAAGGTCAGCAAATAGATTGGTGAAGTACCCAGAACCAATTTCAAACTGGAAAATAAACTATGAATAAAAATCACCTTCAGCAATAGATGAAACAGCAAACCAAAATTGCCAAAATCTCCAGAATTCTTCAATCAAATGAGCTCAATCTGCTAGTCTGATGTTGAGAAGCAACAATGTAGCCAACTAGGTGTTATATTGCAAACACGAAATTGGACGAAAGGCTAGGAGGTAGACATCCTCGAAGCAATATATCAATTGTCATTCCGACAGCATAACTTTAGTATAATTTTCATGGATGAAATGCTGGAGCAAAAACCTTCATTAAATAAGAGCTCACAAACTCTCCAAATTCCTGAGAAGCAGACCAAAAGACACAGGAGACCTTTCAAATTCCCAAGAACAATCAACTTCTCAAGATGGCGTCCCATTTGCTTAAGAAGAATTTCACTTAATTTCAAAATTCTCATTTATTAAAGTGGCGTCCACTTTTCCCAAGGAATAATGTTCTTATTAAAAAATAATTAACCTCTTCATGAAGGCGCCACCCTTCCAAGTCCCCTTTTTAAATACAACTTAAAGTTGTTCATCTAGGCCAAGGGGGGTCAACTGCATAATATAACCTTAATGCCTTATTTCAACATAAAAATGCCTTAAGAGGTCAAACATGAACTGCAAATAAATGCTCCAACTGGAAATGAAGTACTGAAAGCTGACAAACTCCATACTGCTTAAAATAGAATTTACTATAAATAGTAAACTCTCAGAAAATGCCAAGGAACCTTAGAACTGGAAACCCTAATTTTACCTCACACACGCCTACAGGCTTCCGGAATAGGCTGATGAGTGTTAGAATAGATTACTGATGAAAAGGGGACATTACAGTCCGCCCTCCTCGAAATTGCTTGTCCTCAAGCAACTGAAAAGATGGATGCAACAAAATCTGTTCTCCTTCCCATGTGGCATCTTCAATAGGCAAATTCCTCCATCTAACCAAATATTCTTTGATTGTCCTTCTCCTCAAAGAACGCTCTCTAGTATCAAGGATTTCTTCAGGAATCAACACCAACTGACCTTCCTCATCCAATGGAGGTAATTCTGATGTAGCCACCACGTTGTGTCCAATTGCCTTCTTGAGGCGTGACACATGAAAGACATTATGTACTTTGCTTTCAGCTGGAAGCTCCAACTCATAAGCAACTTCACCAATTTTCTTGGTGACTTTGAAAGGACCATAAAAACGTGGCTTCAACTTTTCCGCACCACTTTTCTTGAGAGAAGATTGCCTATATGGCTGAAGCCTCAAGTAGACCATGTCCCCAACTTCAAAAGACCTCTCAACACACTGCTGATCAGCGTATAACTTCTGCTGATTTTGAGCTTGTTGCAGATTTTCCTTGAGAGATTTCAAGATGTCTTGGCTCTGTTGTAACATATCCTGTGCTTGTGGAGCTCTACTATCACCAAACACTAAATCAACAAAATTAGTAGCTTCATAACCATAAAGAGCCATAAAAGGTGACATCTTAATTGACATGTGATAAGAAGAGTTATAACAATACTCTCCTAAATGAAGCCATTTAATCCAAGCTCTTTGCTGTCCTGAAACATAGTTTCTTAGGTAGCCCTCTAACCATTTGTTAACAATTTCTGATTGCCCATTTGTTTGTGGATGATAACTAGTGCTTGGAGTAAGCACTGTCCCACTCAATCTGAAGATCTCTTGCCAAAAAACACTTAGGAACTTGCTGTCCCTATCACTGACAATAGTTTTAGGCAACCCATGCAAACGGAAGTCCTCTCTGAAAAACAATTCAGCCACTTGAGTTGTTGTAAATGAAGTGGTAACAACAAAGAAATGAGCAAATTTCGTTAGTCTATCAACCACAACAAAAATACAATCACGCCCTTGCACCTTGGGCAACCCCGTGATGAAATCCATGGCAATACTTTCCCATTTCTGATTCGGAATGGGCAAAGGCTGAAGTAGACCAGCTGGATAAGAGTGTTCATTTTTATTTCTTTGGCAAATCGGACACTCTCTAATGTAGTTCAAGACTTCTTCTTTCAACCCTTTCCAAGTGAATCTTTCACGAATCTGCTTATAAGTCTTGAAAGTCCCTTGATGACTAGCAAGGGGAACATCATGAAAAGATTGTAGAATCTTCTTTTTAAGCTTAGATTCTTGCACTAAAAAGATTCTATCTTTGTAGTAAATTATCCCATCAACCAACTTATACCTTTCATCAACCAAATGACCTTCTAGCAAGCTGGTTGCAAACTGATTTTTAACATAATCAGCAGCAATTAACTCCTTCCAATTTGCTGATAACTTACAAAGTGACTGCAAATGAGGCCTTCTTGAAAGAGCATCAACCACTATGTTATTTTTTCCTTTGACATATTCAATGTCAAAGTCATATGCTTGGAGCTTACTTACCCACTTCTGCTGCCTTTCATTCAAATCCTTTTGGCGCATGAAATGTTTAAGACTATTGTGGTCAGTCTTAACAACAAATTTACTTCCCACCAAGTATTGACGGAATTTAGACAAAGCATGCATGATGGCAAGCATCTCTTTGTCATAAATAGAGTAAGTTTTTTCTGCCCCTCTCAACTTCCGGCTCTCGAAGACAATAGGATGTTTGTCTTGCATTAGAACAGCTCCAACACCTTCACCTGAAGCATCACACTGTAATTCAAAAGGTTTTGTAAAATCCGGAAGTGCCAACACAGGACACGTACTCATGATTTGCTTAAACTTATCAAAAACTTCTTGTGCCTTCTTAGTCCAAAGGAAAGCTCCTTTCTTTGTAAGATCTGTGAGAGGTGCTGCTTGATGAGAATATCCTTTCACAAATCTTCTATAAAATCCACATAACCCTAAAAATCCTCTCAAATGAGAAATATTCTTTGGAGTTGGCCAATCAAGAATGGCCCTTATGTTTTCTGGATCCACTTTTACACCCTTTGAACTGATAATATGGCCAAGATATAAGAGTTCTGTCAACCCGAACTCACACTTTGATTCTTTGGCGAACAAACATTCCACCTCTAAAATACTAAGCACTTCTTCCAAATGCTTAAGGTGCTCTTCCCATGACTTACTGAATATGAGAATATCGTTGAAGAAGACGAGCACAAACTCCCTCAACTGCTGTCTAAAAATCTTGTTCATACAAGATTGAAATGTAGCTGGAGCATTTGTCAAACCAAAAGGCATGACAAGAAATTCAAAATGCCCAAAATGGCATTTAAACGCTGTCTTTTCTATATCCACCTCCCTCATTTTGATTTGGTGATAGCTTGAACGAAGATCAATCTTCGAGAAGAACATGGCCCCGTGGAGCTCATCAATAAGCTCATCAATCCTAGGGATTGGATATCTATTCTTTATGGTTTTCTGATTTAATGCGTGATAGTCAACACACATACGCATTGTACCATCTTTCTTTTTGACCAGCACCACTGCAGAAGCAAAAGGGCTCTTGCTTGGTCTAATGAAACCACTTTCCAACAACTCCTTGATGGCTTTTTCAATTTCATCTTTCTGCCTCTTTGGATAGCGGTAAGGTGTAGTCATGACAGGTTTTGCTCCCTCTTCTAACTCAATCACATGCTCAGAACCTCTTTCAGGAGGTTTTCCAGGAGGTAGGCTTCCAAAGACTTTGCTCTTCTTTGAAAGTAAGGCTTGAATATCAGGATGATATTGCCTTTTCTCCTCTACTGGATCAGCTGGTAGAACCATACATTCAGCAGCCCATTCAACCTGATCGTGACGGATCAGCCTTTCCATCCTCTTCAAAGACACAATTCGAGGGCCTCCATTTGACATCCCTCTTAGAACAACCTTCCTTCCCTCTTAGAACAACCTTCCTTCCATTAGACTGAAATTTAAGCTCCATGGTTTGCAAATTTAATGTGATCTCACCAAGAGATCGCAGGCATTGTATGCCCAACACAACATCAGTGTCTCCAATTCCCACCACATAAAAATCATCTTTAATCTCATGATTCCCTAATTGCATAGAGAGGTTAGGAATCTTCCTTGTGCAAGACATAGTAAAACCATCAACAACCATTACTTTGAAACCATCAAATTCCTCAGTCTTCAAACCCTTTCTAGCAACTAATCCTTCATCAATAAAATTGTGAGTTGCTCCGGTATCAATTAGAGCAACTATCCTTTGTGAATTCATAACTCCATGAACCCGAAATGACTCATTTTTTTGAAAACTTGATAGTTGTGCAAAGGCACTACCATCTCCCACCTCTTCGGACTTGTCTTCTGGATCTTCATCACCTTCACTACCTGCTGATTCGTATTGCTGATTAGACGAATCAGATTCTGATCCATAATCAGAATAGCCCTCCATTCGATTTGTTTTGCCTCTTCCATAGCAATGGTGACCCTTAACCCAAGGATCACGGCAAGTGTAACAAACTCCATCTTTTCTAAGCTGTTCTTTGAGCTCTTCTGACAACCTTGGTGGAAACTTCTTGGGCAGATTTGAAGAAGGCTTTTTATCTTTCTTATGGCTGAATGGTTTTGAATGAAACTTAGGCCTTGGGGCTGCCAACTCCATGCTCCTAGCTTTCTTGATAGCTTCATCTAATGTTGGTGGATCAAATGCTTTGACCCAACCCTTCAAAGGCTCCATTAAAACTTCAGCAAAAAGAACTACAAGTCTTCTTTCAGTAATGTTAGGCACCATTACTGACAACCTCTGAAAATCAGCCACATAGTTTTCTAAAGATCCTTGCTGTTTCAATTGTGCCAATTCTCTAAATCTCAATTCTGGATCTTTGGTATCAAATCTTTCAATCAACTTATTGGTAAACTCTCCATATGTGCGAACGAGGTTATGGCCAAGAGTGACCAAACCATGAGTCCACCATTCATGAGCTATCCCATCTAAATGCAAAGTAGCAAATTTGATAGCATCTTCTTTCGGCATGGGTCTTAGAGAGAGGTAGTTATCTAACTTCTGTACCCATGATCTGGCTGTACACTTATTACTACCATCAAAATGTTCCATAGTAATCTTTCCCAATGCTTGGTAGAAGTCATTTCTAGATGCCATAGGACGTTGTTCAGTCCTTCCTCCATTTCTTCGGCTCCTTTGATTCATGAGTTGGTCAAAGGTCCAAGTACCTCTCAAATCAAGAGGTAAAGAAACGTACTCCATGTAAGCTTGACGTGCATCATTAGCAAAGTTTGGAACAGCTTCAACCGGTTGTTGCTCTTCCCTTGGTGTGAAGACGGGAAAGAGGGGTCTAGAGGATGACCCACTAGGAATTGCAGCATGCTGACCCACAATTCTATCTCTTGTATTCACCTCAGGACTGCCACTATTGTTATTCCCATTAACTCCACTGCTTTCTCCAGTTGAGTTATTTTGGGGCTGAATAATATTCTGAGCTGCTTGCTGGTCCAACTTGGACAATAATCGGGACATCATGTCTATCATCCCATCAAACTTCTTCTCAACTCTGTCCCTCTCTTCATTATCTCTCCTTACAGTGTCTGACATTATTACAACTGTCTGTTCAACTACTTCCACTGATTTATCTGAACCTTCCATTGTTTTACCAAGATCTCTTAGGACTCCTGAGAAGGTTTCTGCCTTTGGAACGGGCGGAAACTGATGCTGATTTCTAGCCTGACTTCTGGTGTATGGCCTAGTGTCTCTTTCACTCATCAGATAACCAACTGCAAATTGCCACAAGATGGCAGGGTCTTCTGCTCTGATACCACTGAAATATGCTGACCAATTTTTTTGAAGGAATTACACAACATAACCAGCAATAGTTAACTAGATTAGCGTTAGCATCAAACTGAAAAACCAAACCGGAAAGAACTACTCGACGTCAAGAATGTGCACTCAAGATCCCATTGCGGGCGAGGTGCTAACATATGACGGAGTGTTGTATTGAAACTAGAAATTATTAGGCGGATAACCAGCCATGAAGAGCATTTCCACACTACCACTAAACAGTGGGGGGAAAAGATTACGATTAAAACAATTCGTCTGTTGCGGCGGGCATCCACAGAATTGTGGGGATTCGCCACTTGAAAGTGGGTACAATGATATAACAATTCTTTCTCCGCACTGGCGGTAAACCGTCCAGGGGTAATTAATTAGAATTTAATCAAGTAGTTGTAGCAATAATAATGGGTTAGATTAGTACTACTAATAAGAACCTTACAATTCAAAAGACTGCAAAAACAAGAATTACAATGATAGAGAAATGAGATAAGAAGATAAGAATGAATTCCAATAATGTTCTTTGCTTTCCAATGACAGAAATATAATTAAAACAGGAAGCTTATAAATCTGATGTAAAATCTTGAGTTCTGGAAATTCATATCAGCAAACTGGAAATCAGTAAAATACTCATAACTCACTCATTTCACCTCCGAATTGATTGAAGTCTTTTGCAAAGGTCTCTCAGGAGGTAGGCACCCAAAAACCAAGCACCAAACAGCAGCAAATTCCAACTTTTATCAACTTGCACAATTCCCAATGCTCTTAGAAAGGTACGGCCCTCTCGGGAGGGGCGATTTTCATTTAAAAATTAGACACTTGAAATTAAATTCCCAAAATTAACATGAAGGGTCGCCCAAGGTCAGCAAATAGATTGGTGAAGTACCCAGAACCAATTTCAAACTGGAAAATAAACTATGAATAAAAATCACCTTCAGCAATAGATGAAACAACAAACCAAAATTGCCAAAATCTCCAGAATTCTTCAATCAAATGAGCTCAATCTGCTAGTCTGATGTTGAGAAGCAGCAATGTAGCCAACTAGGTGTTATATTGCAAACACAAAATTGGACGAAAGGCTAGGAGGTAGACATCCTCGAAGCAATATATCAATTGTCATTCCGACAGCATAACTTTAGCATAATTTTCATGGATGAAATGCTGGAGCAAAAACCTTCATTAAATAAGAGCTCACAAACTCTCCAAATTCCTGAGAAGCAGACCAAAAGACACAGGAGACCTTTCAAATTCCCAAGAACAATCAACTTCTCAAGATGGCGTCCCATTTGCTTAAGAAGAATTTCACTTAATTTCAAAATTCTCATTTATTAAAGTGGCGTCCACTTTTCCCAAGGAATAATGTTCTTATTAAAAAATAATTAACCTCGTCATGAAGGCGCCACCCTTCCAAGTCCCCTTTTTAAATACAACTTAAAGTTGTTCATCTAGGCCAAGGGGGGTCAACTGCATAATATAACCTTAATGCCTTATTTCAACATAAAAATGCCTTAAGAGGTCAAACATGAACTGCAAATAAATGCTCCAACTAGAAATGAAGTACTTAAAGCTGACAAACTCCATACTGCTTAAAATAGAATTTACTATAAATAGTAAACTCTCAGAAAATGCCAAGGAACCTCAGAACTGGAAACCCTAATTTTACCTCACACACGCCTAGAGGCTTCCAGAATAGGCTGATGAGTGTTAGGACAGATTACTGATGAGAAGGGGACATTACAATCGGACCCGAATTTCGAACCCGGACCGAACCCGAATTGTACCCGGGCTTCCCAGGGGCGAACCCAGTAACATAGTTGAAAGTGTAACATTTCTTATTGGGTTGCATTTTTAATTTAGTCAATAATGAGAAGCTTGAGACAGCCCTTGGATTCTACTTTATCTGTCTTAGCCTTTTGGTATCCTAATGATGGTTTTGTGTAATGTCCCCTTTTTGACCTTAAGCTTTTCTATAACCGTTAGCCTATTTCCGGAGACTCGTAGGCTACTTGGAGGCAACTTTTAGGGTTTTTGAGATTCTTGGAGGTTTCATGTCAGCTTTTCAAGAGTTTGTTGCGGGAGTTTGTCAGTATGCTTTCTGGGTCTTTTTGGGTTTTCTGAGAACCTTGCCAATCATAGAAGTCAAAGCTGTACATTGGATGGGATTTCATTTTGTAAAGAAGATGGCCTTTGAAAGAAGAATGCAGTTTTTAGTATCAATATAGGAGAGTTGGCGATATCTTTTATTGCAAATATATATATCTTACCTCTGTTTCTTTAAATTGATTAAAATTAAAACTATAATAAAGTGGAAACACCATTGAGACAATACAAATGCCTTAAAGAGTGATGAAAGTGTAACATTTCTTATTGGGTTGCATTTTTAATTTAGTCAATAATGATAAGCTTGAGACAGCCCTTGGATTCTACTTTATTTGTCTTAGCCTTTTGGTATCCTAATGATGGTTTTGTGTAATGTCCCCTTTTTGACCCTAAGCTTTTTTGTGACAATTAGTCTATTTTTAGAGACCCGTAGGCTACTTAGAGGCAACTTTTAGGGTTTCCGAGATTCTTGGAGGTTTCATGTCAGCTTTTCAAGAGTTTGTTGTGGGAGTTTGTTAGTATGCTTCTGGGTCTTTTTGGGTTTTCTAAGAACCTTGGTGGGCAATCATTGCTATTTTTAGCAGTGTATTTTTAGTACTCACTATTTTTAGTAAGTCATGACGGCTACCCGGAATGTGCTCATTTTGAGTTTGGAGTCGCTTACTATTTTTAGTAGTATTCTATTTTTAGTAAGTGCTATTTCTGGTAGTGGGTTTTGGCAGCAATTCAACATTGGGTTACTATTTCTGGCAGTGTGGCAGTGTAGTGTTTGGAGTCTTGATATTTTGAGTTGTGGCTTCTCCAACATTCTTGGAGTTTGAAAATAGAAGGTTGGCAAACTTAAGTTTATATTTTCATGTTGCTTTTTGGCCCCCATGCCTAGAGTGAGCAACTTAAGTTCTTGAAAAGGGGACTCATGTGTTGGATGCCTATCTTGGAGACTTATGCATTTTAAAAGGTTAATTTGTTGCCAAGCTAAAGTGGACGCCAAGGTTTGAGGATTAAGTGTTTTTTTTTAATTGAATATTATATTGCTCCAAAAGGTGGCATCCCTTTTTGGAGGGAAATGCTTTTCAAATTCCTGGGTCCTTGAGCCTATTTATATGCCCTCTCTTGCTCTCATTTGGTCATGCTATTTTGATGTAACGAAGTGTTGCCGAAATGCAGATTGGACTCCTTGGGCTTTGAGGACGAAATCCCTCCAAGCTAACTTCAGTTTCGAGATTGAAAGATATCTCCTAGCTGAGCAATGTTGCAGCTTCATCTGAGGGGTTGCAGTTTAGCTTTCTATGGTGATGGATTTCATAATGCTTTCAGTTATTGCTGGTTTTGATGTTTCTAGTATATTTTTGGTGTGGGTGTGTTAGTTTGCAATTTGAAGGCTTTTTCGAGTGTGTTATCAGATTTTTGACGTTGCTGGTTTATGCCTAGTTGACCCATGTTTATGCTCGCGCTGCTCAGAGGAGTGGAAACCTTTTTGTGGGTGTTGGCTCTATATATTCCTCACACTTGGGCAACCCTTTGCCTAGATTATGACAATTTTTGGAGGTGAATCTGATATTTGGTAGCTGGTCGACTTCCTTGGGGGCCATACTACCTGGCTGTTAGTGCTTTGGGAAACGTGCCAGTGTTTTCTAGACTTGTTGGTGGCGGCTTGATACTTGGTCTTGGACGCCTAGGTTTGCTACTTTCTTTGAAAGTGATTTGAGATCATTCTGTTGAGTTTTGAGGGACTTATGACTATTTCATGAAGGCTGGTTGGTGTTTCGTGCTCGTTGTCTGTGCATATCAGACTGCTGCACCAATCATATCAGACCTGATATACTCTTGTCCTTTCATGTTTTATGATGCCTAATCACTCTTATGTTGTTGTGTTTTGTTACTGTATCATTGGGCAATCATATTGACTTGTTATTCTCAAGATTTATTGTACTGGACCCTTATTGTAACGCTGATCTGGTAGTACCAATCAGCTCTTTGCAGTCAAATTATTTTGGATACTTACCCCACTGCATAATGGTTGAGCCTTTTGCTATATGTACTTCTCACTCTCGTTGAATAAGTGGTTGTGTTTTCTATATTTCCTTTCTTGTTGCCTGTTGAAAAGCAAAAGTGGCTGGCTTGCTGCCAAGTGCATTCATTTCTTGTAATTCCCGCTGAATAAGCAGATGTTTACTTTCCAACATTTGTATTATTACTCACCCCACTGAAGAAGTGGTAGCATAGCAAAGTTCATTATTGTAAGCCAACTATCGTATGCTCTCACCTTGCCCATACTAGGATCTGGGTGATTAGAAAGTGGAAGGTGTTATTTCAGTTAGCTTTGTTACTTTCAGTATTTGCAAAGATCCCCTTACACCATATACTCTCACCTTGCCCACTTTGGGATCTGGGTGATCAGAAAGTGGAGGGTTGTTAATCAGTTGCTTATCTTTGCTTTCGTCTAATGCTAACGGGTGAAAAAAATGTGAAAAAATTGGGGTGGTTATTTTCCCCTCATTGAGGATTTCTAGGGTAAAAATTCTTTTAGTTATTGTGTGAATTCTTCTATGTCCATCATGTTATTTTTTATTTGATAACAACATTTCCCTATTTAACAGTATTATTTGTTTGTACAAGTAGAAGAGTAGATTTACATTTGTGGTTCTTAGATTCCACATAAATTTGAGAGTTTACGGATCAAGTGTACTTGTAAGGTATTTACAATGATGTAGATAACTACAGGAGATGAGGAATCCATGGCCACTACCTGCAAATATATGTCCTGGCTCATTTCTTTCATAGCATCTCTTTTTCCATCCAAGGAGCCTGTTATTGCTTCCTTTATGGAATTATTGCTACAATTAGTGTCCACAATTGAAGCCATTGCTAGGTCAACGGTTAGGTGGAGAAAGTTCTTTAACACCACTGTTGTAAACCTGGTTATGCCTGGTTTAATTTTAGCAAACCCTAGAGAATTCTCAACGAAAAATCGAGCACTGAAACTATTGGATAATATAAAATTGAAGCTGTAAAATTTGAAACCCTGTCAAAAATGAAATCCGAAAACCTTAAAAAAAATCTAAATAGTAAATTTTGAAAACTGCTGAAAAATCATAATTGAATTGTTTTTCTTAAAGACCAAAAAATAAATATTTATGAAAGTACGAACATAAGCTAAATAACAATCAGTTAGCTCAATTTGGAAGGAAAAGAGAAATCTGTTGCCCCTGGAAAGTAATTTAGGAAGTACTTAGAAAGGGGAGACATTGTTGGGAAGGTATGATTATCACTTGGGGCTTATTGATCTTCATGAACACTATGTTGCCTTTGGCCCATGCAAGGTCTTGACTCTTGATGGACTTAATCACCAACAACCTATTTCTAAAATAGAAGTTATGCAGTATGGATCTATAATGAATATGATGAATGTCTTGTACTATGAATAATTTAATATTCCTATATTTTAAAAAATTTCCCTACATTTTTAATTGCTCTTCCCTGCTGGCCCCCCCAAAAAGGGCTCGTCCCCCGACCACCCTAGAAACACATTCCCATGTTTCTTTCTTGGAAACTTTGTGGAACATAATCATTTATTGCTTATCTTAATGATGTAATAATACCATATTAGTTATGTTTTAAATGTAATTTACAACGTGAGTTACAACTGCCAATGTAACTTCTTCATTCAATAATATATACAAGCATGCACACATTGAAGTGTGTGCCATCCAATTCTCTCAAAATCAATGCTTTCCTTCCTCTAAAATCCACAATGACCATACTACAACATAAAGCTCTAGAATGGCAAGAGCTTTCCATTTACAATGGTTTTCTAGCTCAAGTTTACACATTGCCACAACCAGGTCTACCATGAAGATCTGTATATGAAGAAATTATCTTGATTCCTTTTCTCCCAAGACAGTAACATGTTTGATTGTAAGTTGACCTCCCAGAGATAAATGGATTGACAATATTTAGGCTGGGTCTACAGAGGATGTATACTCACTACCTAAAGTGATTTAGAGGTTCTTAATCCGTGAACTAGGCTGCCTTTATTGCAATCATACCAAGGTTAATTGCATGCAACAGAACCTTGCTTGAGTTTTTTTTGCAAAGTGTTTCCTTAACTGAAATTTGTATGTTCTTTTATGTTGGTTTTCGTTATGTCATAAAGGTACAGGTTTTGCCTTTTAATATTTAGTCTGATCCCTTGGACCATATCACAAGTTTTATGATCTCTTCTTGGAGATCTTCAGCGTTGGATGGTAGCAGAAGATAGAGTAATCAGCATCCTCCAAGGACTATTTCATGTGCCCTTCCCAGTTCAGGTCAGGCCAGCCCTTTGGTGGCATTGTTAGACCTGCATTTGGAACTATTTAGTTATTGATGCTACTACAGATATTCAAGACTAGGTTCTCTTGTACCTTCTTTGTGGTTTCTGTTGCTTGGACTCTATTTTGATGTAATTTCTTGGTTCCGAGCTTTTGGGAGTTTTTTGTTTATCTTTTTTGAAGTGAAACCGCCTCTTGTTTTCTATGTTCTTAATGTATGTTACAGTCCCATTAAGTGACTTTGGTCATTTGTGGACAGTTACATAATTTCTTTCTTTACCCTTATTTTTTATTGGAGACAAGATAATTGAATTTTTGTGGCGAAGAAATTCCTATTCTATAGAGTTACTTCACTGAAATATGTCAACACATTACACTGATATCTAAATAGTCTTTTTAAGATCCGCATGCAGGAGATCAATGGCTCATATATAAGAACATGCTGTTCCTTACCTTTACTTATTTTACCCTTTGTTATAGGTTTTCATTATACAGAGTCAAATTTTTTCTAGTTGTAGAATACTTCATATTTAGTAATTATTCCAATTCAAATAACTTGAATGCAGAGGATATTCCAGATAACTTGTATTGAAATTTGATGTTCATCCTTGGTCATGAATGCTATTCCTTCTTTTGATTATCTTTGATTTGTCTGCATCTAGGGATATCAGCAAAGTTTTATTCAATAATTTGTGCTACCTTTTGTAGGATTCTTGAGAGGAGGAACCAATTATTGTCAGAAATTGAAGAAGTCCGACGGACACGAGCGTTGCAGCGGGCAGCACGTCAGAGGCATCGCAAGGGATTTGGTTGTGGCATGCCTGTTATAGCAGTTGTCGGATATACCAATGCTGTATGTATTGTGGTCATAGATACAGTTCTATCCTTTATTTATTTATTTTAGTTTACTTAGAATGAACAATGTCTAAGGGAGTATTCTTAATTCTGTATCTAGTTCTTGTTTGATCAACTTATTTTAATTCTATCTCAATTTCTTATGTCATAAACACCAATAGATTTTACATGACAACTTTTGTCAGATGCTGCAAGGGCTAAAGGGTGAGGGATATTTCCAAGGGTTAAAAAATGATAATATGTTATGTCTTTCTTTAGATGGTATATGCTTGGGGTTGAGGCTGTCTACCTTTGGCATTAGATGCTAATTTCTGTATCCAAGTGCAAACACTTCATTAAACCAAGTTTCTTATCAGCATCCACTCATTACTAAGCCAAAGCCAATTTTGTGAATATTTTCCAGTATAATACATTTTTCCTTAAAAGTCATGTTTCGATCCCTTGTTATAAGGCTGATTTCTTTATGCACTAAGGCCAAGCAATTCCCAGGCTGGAACTCTTGAGTATTTAAAAGGACTTTGGTAATGGTTTTTACTATGGGCCTGCATAGATAACAAAGTGATAGATTGAATTAGTTGGCTCCTAGAAAATATGTGCCCGAGCTTGTTAAAATTGGAAAGTTTGTATATGTGGACCTGTTGTGACCTAATTCACACCTCGCCCCATTGCAAATGGGGACCCTTGTTGTTTGCTTTTTAGGGTTTTGCTTTCGCGTGCCTCGTTTTGTCTGCTCTTCGTTTGGAGGTTTTGAGTCTTAATTTTGAACGGTCACCTGAGTCGAGTCAATGAATTTTCGCCTGGATCACTGTATAAACATCGCCATCGTGCTTATAGGGCCTGGGAGACGAAGATTGACTGTCGTTTCGGTCGATTCTGACACTTCCAAGTTTTTAGGGTTTCTCACTCCGGGCCCCCTATTTTTTAGGACCTACTTTTTTGGCACTTTTGGGCAATTCTGGGATCCCTATTTTTTAGGGTCTATTTTTGGAAAGTTGCTATTTTTGGAAAATTTCTATTTTTACAAAGTTTCTATTTTTAGAAGGGCCACGAGTTTCGAAAACGCACTCAGAAGTTCGAAACGAGCAACGAAACTCTCAGAAAATCGATTCGAAGATTTTTTGAAATTTTGGCAAAAATCTGGAAAATCACATAAAAAGTTCAAAAATCTGGAAAATTTGTTCAAAAATGGTGAGAAATTCTGGAAAATCAAAGAGAAATCTGGTAAAGAGCACAGAAAATGGTGAATGAGATGATGAATTCTTCAAGAAAATGGTAAAAATTCGAAGAACCGGTCAAGAAATCTGAGCAATTCATGGAAAAAATCTGAGAAACGCATGAGAAATCTGAGATAATGACTGAACATTCATAGAAAATCTGGAAATTCGTGAAGAATTTGAAGCATTCATGGCAATCTGATCGTGGTATAGGCATAAAAGAACTGAGATTCATGGAGAAAACTGAGATATTCGCCTAAGTATGGAAGACTTTCAGCTCACAGTCAATGGTGAAGCTTCAGCCAAGCAATGGCCAACAATGTGATAAAGTCCGCCTGGTCTTATGGAGCAAATGGCAGTGAGGTCTGTCAAGTCCGCCCCTTGTCAAAGTATGCAATGGCTAGGCACAAGTTGAAGTCCGCCCATGGAGAAGAGGGATTTGCCTAAGAAAATGAGGCCATGGCGAGGGAAACAATGAAGTCCGCCCAGCCATAAGCATTAAATGGTCAGACCAACAGCCAAGTCCGCCTATGAAGTGGCTAGGAAGATGATGAAGTCCGCCCAGCAAGAGATGGTCAATGGCAATCAAAACATGCAAGTCCGCCCTCCAAAGCATCCAATGGCAAGACTAATAAGGAAGTCCGCCTATGTCAATGGCCAGGCATTGAAGGAAGTCCGCCCTCCAACCAAGGCAAATGGCAATCAAATCAAGCAAGTCCGCCTTAGGCATAAAATAAGTGGCTAGCCAAGACCTAAAGTCCGCCCTAGGCAATAAAGTGAATGGCAAAGAAAAGGTCAAAGTCCGCCCCTTGAACAAAAGAAAAATTTGGCTAAGGCATGGAAAAAGACAAAGTTAAAGTGGCCAAAGAAATGCTAATGTCCGCCCCATGAAAGAAGAATTTGTCTAAGTTAAATGAAAGATGGCAAGGCTATAGAGGAAGTCCGCCCTAGGTAAAAGAGAAAAATGGCTAAGGCATAGCCAAAGGAAAATTTGATGGCCAAATAAAATTGGACTTGGCAAGGAAAAAATCAAGCAAATGGCTAAATAAAATCGGACATGGCTAGAAGAATTATGGACGAGAAACATTTATGGCCAAATAAAATTGGACATGGCCAAATATTTTGGGGAAACGATCAAAAAATCATGGACAAATAAGTTGGATGGCGGAGATCATAGCAAGAAAATTTGAGAAGATGAAAATTCGCCTAAGGCATTGGCAAGGAAATTTTCAAAAATAAAAAATTATTGGCCAATAAAACGAACGGGTTGGAATGGACACATAAAATAATTATTTTAATTATTTTAATCATTTATTTTCCAACACCAAAAAAGAGATAAGTCTTGAAGATTTCGAAATTGGAAAGAAAGATAAAGATCTTTGTTAAACTGGAAATGAAATTAGAAACTTTCCCGGACGAGTTTATTGAGGATAGAACTTGCCATACGAAAGCAAAGTGAAAGATGAGTTCAAACTTGATTCAAAGGAAACATTGCAAATTTACTAAAATGATCGACCCTCTCACTTCTATAAGTGATTTCGTTTTTCATTTGTGCAATCACTCGATTTTGAGAAGAAAAGTTGTGAGAAAAGAATTGTTTAAGGCAAAAGGTTGAAGAAATTCGCAGCAAGGTGAAAGAAATATTCTGTTATCAGCTTGCATTGCTATCGTGATCACGTCTCCAAGAAGTCACAAGGCAGATTTTTCTTGTCCATTTCATGTTAACATGATACTTCACCATTTATTTTTCTTTCCAGCTTGTTATTTTTCGCGAAGTCTAATCTGATTACCAGCTGGAATGTTCTTTCAAACTGATTTTAATGTCGAATTCTGATTTTCCTTTCTTCCTTCTCTTGCAGATCTATTTTTCGAAGCAGCCAAGATGAAATTTGCAAGCAAAGGTGTCCAAACTCAATCAAAGATTAAGTCCAAGTGGGAGCACGTTCTAGACACTGATCTTGGCCACGTAGATCTTGAAGACTTCCGGAAGAGAATGTACGGGACTGACGGACGTCTTGCCTACACCAATCGCCATGAGAATGATGCGCAACGGAATCGTCCATGCAGCTGGATTTCCACCAGCAAAAGAATGTCCTGAGCTGATGGCAGAATGCGCACTACATTACAACGCACAAGACAGACAGATAGAAGCTCCTGACGGAAGGGTCCTTGCTTACTTGTCCGAGCCAGCAATCCAGGAGACTTTTGGCATTCCAGTGTACAACCGAACATCATATCGCACCAAGCAAGATGCACTCAAACTTTATCAAAGTCAGAAGGATCTCTGTGCATCCAACATAAACAAGAATTGGTTATTAAAACCAAAGCCTACTGCAAGCAAGATGCCGAAAAAATTGATCAGAACCCACTTCAAAGAGGAATATGGTGATATTGTTCTGCTACTTAACAGAATGGTAGGCAGTGCCCACGGTGCTCCTTTCGAAGATTGGATGTACTATTTTATTGACGAAATAATCACTGGAGTCAAGATGTTCAATTGGTCCAGGATGATTAGTGACAGCTTGCACGAACAGTTGGTCAACTTTGAGCAGACCAAAATTTTTCACATGAGCTCATACATTGTATATTCACTCGCAAGATATTATAAGTATCCTGGCTTGACGTGCAAAGGCGTGGTCGGCAATGGCGAGGGGAAATTGAAAGTCTACGATTGCTATCCGCAGCTGCAGCTGAAAGAGAAGTCCCACTTCCGGAGAGCTCATGATGCATTTTTGATGTATATCACCCGGCTTCTTCAAGGCGGAACTCACCAAAGACTCTCGCATGAAGCCAAGAGCCTGATCAGCCGGTATGGATTCTGGTTTATTCAATATCCTAAGTTCACCTACATCAGAATCCAAGGATTTTCCGGAAATCCTTATAGGCTGCCTGTCTATCCGACTAACAGGATGGTATTGCTGGAAGTGCTAAGGCAACTAGAAACATATCAGAACATCCAAAGGCCTAAGCAGAAAGCTGCTGTCACCTTCCCCTTTTTCATCGGCAACATGGAGGAGTCATGCCCGACAGCACAAGCAGCAGAGGTTGCTCGACTGGAGATTCAACAATATCCATTCATCTCATACAAATCCAGGAACAACTTCGATCCGCTCCATCACATCAAAACTGTGGACGGAGAAAGGTATAAACATCGGGTTGACTTAGAGGACTTCTGGGCCAACGCAGCCGATGAATATGACGTAAGGAGAAGGTTATGGTCAAGGCTGCCATTAAGCATGATAAGGGCGACAGAGCTCTTCAAAATACCTGACCAACTGCAAGAGGATGGAATATATGTGCAGCCAGGCTTCATGGAAAATGAGCCACTACCGCCTATAAAATGGTTTGAGCCTGAGATGGGTGATCTATCCACTTTGATGCGCCCTGTTTTCAAGTACTCTCAGTGGTGGATAGATCGTCAAGTAGAGGTCCTAAAAAAGAGAAATGTGCAATTTACCTATGAGTTGATGGGAGACACAGAGTCATGTTCTTCAAACGCCGGTGCATCTCGTGGAGATGGACCAATAGATGCTGCCAACTCAAGGAAGAGGAGAGAAGCCGATAAGTCTGCAATACAAGACAAGGGTAAAGAGATAGATGAAGGGCCTTCGCGGAAGAAACACAAGTCTAAACCCCTCCAGTCGGCTACTTCCAGGAACATAGAAGAGATGCTTGCCTTGGATAGAGAATCCTTGGAAAATGCCAAAATCCCTTCTCCAGTTGAAAATGTAGAGCCAATTCAAGTAGAAGATGATGATCAACCCTCTCCAGCAAGCACAGAAATCTTAGGATCGGATAACGACACAGACATCGAGGATAGAGAATTCGAGGAAGGAATGATTTCCGCCCTCAAAGGCATTCAAGAGGACCCATCCGTCCAGGAGATCCAGGATATGCAGTTGGTCCAAGAAATTCAAAGTATGCCGGAAATTCAAGAAGATCAGGAAGTGCAGGGCATACAGGACGACCAAGAACAACAAGACGTAATTGAGCGGCCAACAGTTCCAGAATGGCTGAGGGAAAGATTGAAAAGAAAAGCGCCAGTGGAGGTCCTTGAGGAGGACAATGACACAGATTTTCTGGCCAGATTAGAGCAAACTGCCCCAAGGAAGAAGGCCAAAAAGTTCTCTACCATCCAGAGAGATGAAGCTGGAAATCGCACGGTGCAAATTGCAGTGCCTGCAGCCGACAAGTTTCAAGACGAGATTGCCCCTGAGGAATATGCTATCACAACTGTCGACATGGGTCCAACATCAAAAGGGCAGGAAGTCGAAGACTTGGATAATTCCGTGGCCACCATCAAGGCCAGGTTAGAAAAGGAAGTTGCCAAGAAGAAAGAGTACAAGAAAGAAATCCAGCGCCTAAAGGACTACATCCTACACTTGACAAAGCCACTAAACGAAGGTGAACAGGTGGCGCCTTTACCCCCAAATGCTTCATAAGAACCAAGTGCAAACTTCGAAGAGGAGTTGACAACAGCGAGGGAGGCTAAAGACTGGATGGCTGGAAAGAAAGAAGAGGCGTTGGTGTTTGCAGAAAAGTTGGCACAAATAAATGAGCAGGCTTCCTTCATGCTTTCACGAGTTGCAGATCTTGCAGAGTCATGGAGCAGTCTCGAGGATATTCAGGGCAGGATCATCCCATGCATTCGAGAACTGAAGGGCATCTCAAAGCAAAGATTGGTTGAAGACAAGGTTATTGAAGCTGGAGCAGCGTATGACTTCAATGGATGGTATTTTGCTTTGATCTCAAGGAGAGGAGTTCTCGAAAAGGTGAAGCAGGATAGTGGTAGAGTTGAAGAACAAGTAAAAGAAATTCAAAGTAAAATCTATGAGATGGCTGCAGATATGCTAGACAAGGAGGTTGTCCGAAGGAAACACTTGCGGCCAAGGAGTTTGAAGGAGCAAGTACAGAAAGTTTTCTCCACCACCAGGCCAATCATGAAGGAAGGCTTCACCAAAGTGTTCGATTTCATGGCCATCAGAAGTTCTTTCTTGTTACAGGAGCCAGCATGGACGACTATGTTTGCAGAATGTGCCGAGAACTTGGATTTGCTGGAGTACAACATCAGCGTGCTGCCCGACATGCCATGGAGGAGGTCGACCTGATAGTGTCCAGGTTCGCCGAACGTGAGGCTGCACAAGTGGATAAGGATGACACTCCAGTTGTCTAGTGTTCTCTTCAGTTAACTGATTGTGGTTTTGGAAACCCTAATTAGGGTTTAGTTCCGTTTAATCTTGGCCATTGATCCTGAATCAATCTCGGCCGTTCTTTGTAATCTTGAAAAACTATATAAACCCCCCCCTCACTCTCTCATGATTATTAGATTAGAAGGATTAGAAGATTAGAAGGTAGAGATATAGAGATTAGAGATTAAGAGTTAGAGCAGATTTGAGATAGTTAGAAATAAAGAGAGTTTTTATGAGATTGTTGTGAAAACACTACTTTGATAATGAAGTTCAAATGCATGAGGTGCCTTGAATACTTGATTGTTGAATAGTTGCATGGTCGCATATCTTCTTTCTCTCTTAGTAGATTTGAATTAAAATGTATGTTAGAAGAATGATTGATTGATAACGGAGATTAGTGAAACCGAGCTCATACTTTCTTTGGGTGGATGATTTCACTCAATGTGCAAAGTTAGACTGAGCTTTACTGTGGATGCTTAACTTCTGTTTTAATAATTGTTGTTCGATCTGATGGCAATTATTTATCACGTGAAAATCACAAGCACATTCCTAGAAGATTGCACTTGCTCTGCGTAGTTGTCGTTGAACGTGGCGAAACAGAGTATGGTTTATTTGGTTTCACTTAGTCTTCGTCTTCTCTTGATTTCTTAGGAGTAGCATAAAAGTCTCTAAACCCTAAATCTTTTTTCACTTTTTTTATATAAATCAAAAACCCAAAATGGTACTGCATTTATGTCTCCACTTCTTCGAATAACTTACAAAATCTTACTTGTGCCCATAGCAAATCACATCCATACCACAGAGCCTATCCGCGTTCATCTTAAACATTGGAATTACCCTATGACCTCACTTGCAATCTTAGCATAGGAAGTAGTTTTTCAAGAGAGAATAGAGCGTCTGTGACACTTTGTTCTAAAATGTTTAGTGTGTCATAAACGCAATCAACAGTCCCTTCTCATCCTTTCTCTTAGCCAATCTGGCACTGCCTGCTGCATGTCACAAACGATAAGTGGCTACTCTTCTCTCACTTCTTCTTCATGTACTTCTCTATTAGCATATTGATGAGGCTCATCAATCTCCGTCTGCTAGGTATCTTCTCCTGAAACTTGAGCCTCCTGCCCTGCAGTAGTCTCATCCTCTAAAGCTACCTCAATCTCCCGCTGGAAGCGGGTATCTGTGGTTGTTTCCTCTTCTTCCTGCTGGTTGTCTCTTCTAGGAACATTGACACTTTGACCAACTGACTCCCTACGGGGTGGCTGATTTGCTTCCTGCAATTCTTGTTCTTCATTCAATCTGTTTCTTTGGTCTGCAAATAGTGAGACCTCCTATACACTTGGAGAACAAGCTCGTGATGGCGTGGATGATGCTTCCTCAACTCTCTGAGGCTCCTGCTGAACCTGTTCCTCTCTTCGTGGATCTGAAGCTTGGGTGACCTACTTTCTTTTTCTAACTGTTGGCAGCTTCTAGTCACCCATCAAGTTGTAAGTGAGAGAAATTTACTTGTTCTTAAGTCTGTTCACATGCCTCTCCACCCAACGTCTTGTAAATGTCAGCACTGGTATGCATAATGTATCCAAATCCGTAATCTTCAGCTCTGACCAATCAGGAAGAGGGATTGCTATATTTCTCACTGTCTCATAATCAGGCTGCATAACATTCATGTCCTCCTCCACCTGGTCTGCAACTGGAATAATCTCACACTCTCTAATCATATTCAACAGTATCCTGGAAAACATCCTTCTCCTAATCTCATCATCATCCACCGCATTAGCCCAAAAATCTTCAATATGAGCCTTGTGCTTATACTCCACATTCTGCACCATTCTGATGTTATTGTAAGGATCGAAGTCCTACCTGCCGGTGTGGTATGTGAGGTGGAAAAACTGCAACTCATCCTCAGCTTCTCTGGCTGCCTGTAATGAGGGACAAACTTCATTTGAATTTCCCATGATAATTGGGAAGTTTAATCCTCCTTTCTTTTTCTTCTTCTGAATTTTCTCGTAGGAAATGAGTTGCCTGGACACTTCTAACATTACTATTCTGTCAGTGGGGTGCTTCGGTTATCTGTACGGATACGATGTAAACCCTTGCAGCCTAATATAGGTGAACTTCGGAAATTGGATAAACCAATATCCGTACTCTTCGATCAGCTCCTGGGCCTCTTTTGAAATTCTTTGTTGAATCTCCACTGAAGAGTCCTTGTTATATGCATCGTGAAGGCATCATTCACCCTTTTGTAGTTGGCGGTGCTAGTCAGGTGCAATTGCGGGCAAGCCTCATAGATTTTAAACTACTTAGGACCACATCCAATTGGCTCCGTGTAAGTTATTCCTCTATACTTGGTCATCCAAGCCAACATATATATAACATATGAACTCATGTAGAATGTCTTTGTTCTCCTCAGGTGCCTGAACTGCTCATCTAAATCATTGCTTATCATCCTTTCCCAATCGACACATTCCTTCCCCTCCATGACAACTCCGATGAAATAAAACATCCATGGCTTGAAAATATATGATTGAGAGCTTTCGTTTACCCGACTGAGCATCATTATCAAGTTGCAGTATTCTTGCTTCACATCATCCGATATAATCTGCTTAGGCAGCTTGGTGCGAGTAGGCTTGGGCTTTTGCATCCAAATTGAATTAATCATCCCCACACATCTCTCAAAAGAGGAGGCGTACATCTTTTTAGCTCTTTCCCTTGTTTTGTACACCATCCTATCAGAAGTGGGAAGTCCAAACGCCTCTCCAATGGCATCAGGCGTGAGATTGGCAAATAACTTGCCATCAGGAGAAACAATCGTTCTTCGCTCTAGCCTATAACAATTGGCGCACTCCATGATTAGTTTCGAACACTGAATGGCTGGTGGAAAACTAGCAGCTGCATAAATTCCACTCTTCATAATATGGTGCGCAGTGACTGATGGAGGGTGGCCTCCTAACCCGTACATTCGACTTCTGAGTGCTCCTAGATTGAATGAACCAAGATTTGTGTCACTCAACTCTACCAACTTTGAAGTAAACTTTGACTCCAGAAGAAATGGCTTGCTCAACTTCTTGATTACTACCTGCCTGGACCCACTGGCCTTACTGGATTCAGCATTTGCAGCCTTGTTTGTTCTTGCAGTCGCTTCTCTATCTACTCCAGCCATCCTACAAAATAAAATATATTCATTAGAAATTTAACTTAGAAACTAGATCAACTTCGTGATGACCAGAATATGGAGCGAGCTTCGAAAAAGAAAAGCCTTTAGCACTGAAATTTAGACTTCAAACCTCAACACTTCTTTAGCAAAATCAATATCTCTTCAACACTTAGAAATTTTCTTGCTTTCTTTAGCAACTTCTTTCCAACTTCAATTTTCTTCACCTTCAGAGTCTCAAATTTGCACCTGTAGCTAGTGAGGAGAAATGAAAATTTTCATAGCTCTTATAACTGAGTCTGAGAATATTTTGACTTCTAGAAGAAGGCTTATTTTAACAGACTCATTTAATTCTTCCTCCACTACTCTGCAGAAGTTTGAATTTTTCCCTCCTCTGGCAATTTGCAACAATTATTATTTCAAATTTTTGAAAATTTCACCCCATTAACATTTCAACAAAATTCATCTGTCAGGCGCCATAGAAAAGTTTATCACAGAAGACTTAGGCGTATTTTATTTTATCCTTCTACCTTAAAAATATTTTATTTTCTCTAGAAAATTTTATCAACCATAGGCCCAGCGTCCATTTTAAAATCACAAGCCAAGGTGTAATATTTTAAAATTTATTTCCCCATTAGAAAATATCCAAGACCCCCCAGACTCTAAAAAAACATGTCCCTTTAGAAAATATTTCTCAACTTCATATATCATGGGCGCACTTGAAGGGGTTCATTTAATATTTTCACCCTTGAAAATATTTTTCACTAATATTTGCATATTCCACATTCTCTCTCTTGGGCGCATTTGAGGTGGGGTCATGTCATTTTTCATGACTTCGAAAATTTCTTTCAAACAACTTCTCTTGGGCGCATTTGCTAGGTGGTACTTCCATTTCAAACGCCTTAGAAAATTCTTTGCTCATCTTCTCAACTTGGGTGCATTTAGGGGGTCAAGCTTCCATTTCTTCCTTGCCTTAGAAAAATTGCAAACCACCTTGCTTATGATGGGCACATTTAAGGGGGCTCCTTCCAGTTTTCATCACTTAGAAAAATTTTAAGCCTCCTTACACCTTGGGCGCATATAAAGGGGGGGGGTCAGGCAAGTTTCATTGCCTTAGAAAATTTCTTACATCTCATTCCTTCCTTGGGCGCATTTGATAGGGTGTTCTTCCATTTTGACGCCTTAGAAACTTTTGATGCCACCTTGATGCCTAGGGCGCATTTAGAGGGGTCAGCTTCCATTTCTTCCTTGCCTTAGAAAAATTTCAAACCACCTTGTTTATGATGGGCGCATTTAAGGGGGGCTCCTTCCAGTTTTCATCACTTAGAAAAATTTTAAGCCTCCTTACACCTTGGGCACATATGAAGGGGGGGGTCAGGCAAGTTTTGTTGCCTTAGAAAATTTCTTACATTTCATTCCTTCCTTGGGCGCATTTGATAGGGTGCTCTTCCATTTTGACGCCTTAGAAACTTTTGATGCCACCTTGATGCCTAGGGCGCATTTAGAGGGGTCAACTTCCACTTTCTCACGCCTTAGAAAATTTCAACTTGTCTTCTCCATGATGGGCACATATTAGAGGGTCTCAAGCAACTTTTCATAACTTCGAAAATTTTTATGCCTCCTTTACAAGGTGGGCGCATTTGAGGTATCTTGCTTCACATTTGCCATACCTTAGGAAATTTCTTCATCTAATTGAGGGCGCATTTTATAGGTGGTGCTTCCATTTTCCATTGCTAGGCGCATTTGAGAGGGGGAGCTTCATATTTCCACGCCTTAGAGATTTTCAAGCCAACCTATTATCATGGGCGCATATTGAGGGGTCAGCTTCCAGATGAGGGCGCATTTCACAGGGTGTCAAGCAACTTTACTCCTTCTTGGGCGCATCAAAGGGGGTCTTCTTCCATTTCAAGACTTAGACAATTTTTTTCTCCATCCAACTCCATAGTGGGTGCATTTGCAGGGGAGAGCTTCAATTTGAGGGCGCATTTGAGTGGGGAAGCTTCCATTCTCAATGACTTGGAATTTTTTCAAGCCACCTTGATGCCTAGGGCGCATTTAGGGTGGGGTCCTGCTATTTTCCTTGAATGCCTTAGGTGTTTTTTTGCATCTGGAGTGTTAAGGAAACTTCTGAAGGTGGCTCTCGAATACTTAGCCAATTTTGACTAGCTTGTCCTCATTTTCTATTTTTAGTAAATCCTCGATTTTTGAATTTTTGCAACTCCTCTTGACTTAAAATTTTCCCAACGTGACCCTCATGACCTAATTGTCCTGCTCACACTTGCCTTTCACGCTGACCTGCTATTTTTAGCCCTGTTCAGGAGGTGACTTACTATAAATAGTAAGAATGCAGATTGCGCTCAAATTTTACCAGTGGATTCCTTGAAAGATACTAATCGCAATGGGATACCTCAGTTTTTTATTTTTCTCGAGTTTTACCCCCCCATTTTAGGCACCAAAGTTGGAAACCCTAATTTCATTTGCATGTGCCTCAGTTGAACTCCGTTTGACTTCGTTTCTGCTCTGTACTGCTCTGCTCGTGAAATTGAAGATCTGGGGGCTGCTGGAGTGAACTTGCTAAAAATATTAAGTGCCTAAAAAAGTGACCAACTGATTGCTGCACGTGGTTGCATGTCATACTACCTAAGAGATCGCAAAAAACCTAGAAAACCCAAAAAACTGGTCTGCATGCGGGGTACCTACTAAAAATAGAAAGTCATCAACTTGACTTGCATGTTACATCATCGCGAAGCTCTCAAAAAACCAAGGAAGACTATCCTGACATGCATTGAAAAATCATACATGCAAACCCTAGAAATTGCTCCCGAAGCCAGAACTGTTAAAAATAGAAAGTTGTTCGAATTTGCTCAAATTTTGTAGGAAAGTACTTTGAAGTGCTTCAAACGAGGTGTAGCAATCAGAATTTCAAAAGTCCAAAGAAAAAGGTGCCAAATTGAGTACTTACTAAAAATAGTAAGTTGTCAGAATTCAGTGAAAATTTAACGGGAAGCTTCCTGAAGCCTCCTGATTGCAATGCCAGGCTCAGATTTCAATTTGCTCACTTAAATTAACCCCAAACTAGTCTGAAGAATGAAAATCCTAATTTCACAGACTTAGCCAAAATTTCAACTTAGGCCCAAAGACGGGCACATCCCCGGAAAGACAGATGGAACAAAAGAGAGAGCTGCTAAACCAAAGCCAAAAGACCCGAATGGAGCAAAAATTAGGGGGTCCCTATTTTGAATGGGTTGATGTGTGAAAAGGTCACAATAGTACTATGCATGGGCCTAGATCTTTGATTACTACTCTAGCCATTCGTTTGTTGTCCCAGGTTTCTATTTCTTCTGCTTTTGAGAGGAACTGGGCCACTTATAACTTCATCCACTCTGTTAAGAGAAATAGGCTCACTTCTAGGAGGGCAAAGAAGCTTGTGGCTGTCCATAGTGCCTTACGTCTCATTGATCGCAACACAACTACATACAAGGAAAGTCCAACAGCCAGATGGGATGTAGAGCCAGAAGAGCTAGCACAGATAGATGAGGATGCTACACAGACAGGGCTGGTTGGTATTGGTTTAGATGAGCTTGAGCATTTGGGGTCCCCATCCGATGGTTCCAGTGATGAGGAGATTGGAATGGAGCTTGGAGTTGGAGATGATTAGATCATTAGAGGCATCAAGCCATTAACTATTTAGTATTTAGTATTTTGTTTTTGGATTTTGAAGTTTGAACACTGTTGTGTTGATAACTTGATACTTGATTGTAATTATGAATCATGACTATGGAATTTTGAAATTCAAATTATGAATATGAAACAGCTAGTTCTCATTCCAATCACAATGTCTATTAAGTTACAAGTATATTTTCATTTTGATTTTCATTGTTTCAATGTTCACTAGTTCAATGAAATCATTGCAGTGTGTTTTAACTCTAGAATTTACTTATTCCTTAGGATTTTACAGTTATACATCTTTTTATAACTAATTTTTCAAGTACTATATGTATTTCAACGCACCACTCCCTTGCCGCCCCCCCGCCACCGTCCCCTCGCCATCCCCTCGCCGCCCCCAAACTTAGGGCCCCCGCCCCCGTGCCCCTGAAACCTGTCCCCGTCCCCAAAACTCGGTGGAACTATGGAATTTATGTGTAGCTCTGATTTGTGTAGAAGTGGATCTCATTAATGGGCTCCATAGGTCCATTAACTTCAAATTGAAGGATAGAGTTTTCACTCAAGAGGATTGATTGTGATTGAAACCCATTTGAATATAACTTTTGCCATGAGAATGGGCATTTTCAAAAGAATTTCCTAAAATAAATTTTAACACAAATTAAGTTAAAAACAATGGCTCTAGAACAAATTTAGTGAATGCATTAGGCTAAAAAATTTAATTTCTTTGTTGAAAGAATACCTCATTCCCTTCTCTATTATTTCCTAGGATATTGTTGTTGGTGCCCTACATTGGAACCTCCTATTGTGTACCCCATACTATGGAGGTGCCACTCTTTGCAGCTCCTCCTATCGCGGAGGAAACAATTCTTGTGGATTCTCTTGATATTGAGGAAACGGTGCTTGTAGTTTAGGATATTGATCATACCACTGGCATATTTGTACTTGATGGTGCCTTAGTGGTGGATGAGGATCTCTCCTCCACTTATTAATAAAAAGCTAAAGGTCAAAAGAAGAATGTTGAAATCAAATCCAAAGAATCTTTAGAGAATATTGTTGCTGGTATACAAACTATGTTGGACTCTTCTGTCAAAGTTAAAAGAAAATCCAGTAAATTTTGAAGGCTGTTTAGTTAAACTATCTATGCCATTGCTATTGTCATTTTGTTCCAAAATATATCTTTTTACTTTCCAGGGTATGTCTTCAATCTAAGTGCTTTGAAGGGCTCTTCTAATTTAGTTTGTAGTTTTCCTCCCCTTTAAACTTGATTTTTGGGTTGAGGCTGTTTGTACTTCCATGCTCTTTTATTATTAATATTTTCTTTTTTATTATTTTAAAAATGATATTTTTTTTTTTTGATAAATATTTGATATATTTTTAATATATATATATATATATATATATTTGATGCAAAGATGGCACTCTGTCTCTCCACGCTTGAGCAAAGTTGTTAAACAGACTTGGATCTATGATCTTGTTGTTCAAGAAGTCTAGGTTATCAAATTATGTACTTTTTGTTTATTATAGGTTGACAGTCAGCAAAGTTATAGCTGATTGTTTCTCTAGTTACTGTTAAATTTAGTGATCAGATTGAAATGCACAGAAATTAAATTAAAAATAACACAAGACACAGCAGATACCCTGGGAAAACCCTCCTCTTGAGGGAGAAAAACCCATCCAATAATATCTCTTATATTATTGAATCTTCGATAAGAATGATACACATACAATGGGCCAATAGAAAGGCCAGTACACAGCACCACAGTCTGATGCAAATACAGAACTGAATGATACAATCCGCCAATAGTTATCTCAGCCTCTTATACAAATCTCAGTCTGCTCTTGGATGAACTCGCATATGAAGAACTTCGAACTATGTATGAATGAACTGGAAAATGCTAATGAATTGATGATCAACTATGAGAGAATGAATGGATATATATACATGATTTGTGAGAGGACATGCCTCTTCAACTACCTTCTAGTCAGCCTCCACCAATAATAAAAGATGCCTTTTCATTTGGACACAACCAATAAGAAATAGGTCGGCACATATAGGAACTTGTGCCATTTAGATGGAGCGCATCTCTACATGATGTCGGCTTTAGAAAGCACCTTCAATTAGACGTACCACTTCATCTCATCCAATTGCTATCTTATATTATTTAATTTATGTAGTAAAGGAGATCGCTGGAAGAATGCGACTGAAGCTGCTATAAACATCAACAGTTACGTCTGGCCTAGGTTGCTTTTTAGGCCTAGTTTTTGTTTGTATTTGTTTTGTGTGTTTCCAAATCTATCTTTGTGCCTTTGTAAAAAGTTATGGGATCCTTTCATAACCCTTACTTTTACCTTATTAAAAATATTAAATATGAAAAAAATATAAAAAGAAAATATTTCATTATGGAAGGGATTATCAATTATCCAAGTTTAACCTACAGCTATCCAACATTTTAAATTTATTTTTAAAACTAATTATTAATTTGTTAAATCTATTTGATGCAGGAGCATCCATGGCTATCGGGCAATCAGCATCAATCAAAAATATGTTTTAATTTTCATTTTAATCTTTTCCTAATGTTGAGTAGGTTGAATAAAGTTTTAATAGATAATTTATTGTAATAATTAGCCTAATATATGTGAAAAATAAATATTGGCCAATATTCTATTCATCATGTCTAGTTGGCTAGTCTAGGTGGAAGAATAGGTTGTTGCATCTTGTAAAATCTAGAAGTTTCCCAACTTGGGTGTGGGATTCTTGGTGGGGAGTTATGGATTATGACATGAAATTAATAAGGAATGCTAACCTCTCCACAAATCATGGCATGCAAATTTGGGCACTAGAATTGGAGGGAGTTACAATTGCCATTTTAAGGACTCGTTATGGAGGAAAAAGCTAGTAATTTTTGGGAAAAATCAATTAATGACTTCAGTTTTCAAATTAAGGTGAATGAGCACGACTTGGTTCATGATTTTATTGATTTTTATGAGGCATTTACAGCAGCAAGTCGTGGAATATGGTACAACAACTTTGTGTGCCATATTTGGAAGCATTTAATGATGGATTTTAAGCACAAACAAAAGAATTTCAAAAAGACAATTGGAGGGAAATGAAAGAGCAGATTTGGGACCCCTATTTTGGTATCTCAAAAAAGGTTTTAATCTATATAAAATGGAGCCTTTAATGTATTCAAGGGGCAGCAATCAATAGAAAAAAGTTTGGAGAAAGAACTTGTAGGTTGCTCCTGAGAGTTGCACAAGAAAAAGTGCAGAAAATCAGCTTGTGAAGAGAAGAGGGATTTTGCAGGTGTTCAAGGTAGCCATGAGGGCTGCATAATGAAGATAAAAATCAGATTTTAGAAGATGATTGAAGTAAAGAAGTTTTGAATACATGAGGATAAGCTATAGAAGTTACAAGTGGTGTTGAAGAGTTGGAACATGAACAGATTGCAGAACCTCACACTATTGAGCACTGTTTGTTTTTAAATGTATTTATTTTGAATATATGATGAATGTAAGAAGTTTATTTGCTGCATATGAGTCCTTTTGATGAATGAGATTCATGTGTAATCAAATTTCCTGAATTGAGAAATTTTAATGGTTCCATTTGCAAACACTTTGTGGAGTTTTACTGCAAGTTTTTGTTTTTGTTTTACCAATTGTTTGAGAAGATTCTAGAGAGGGTTTTGAGTGTATGAATCCCTCTCTACATCACTATTACTATATTTTTTAACTCTAATTACTGGTTTTACTTTTCACAAGAGGTATTTTATTTTTCCGAATGTGTAAAATTATGATATTTATATCAAGATTCAACTATATAGTTTTTTGAGTCAAACACATTGACCTATATTTCATGAGTAGTGATTCACATGAACCCATCTCTCAATAGAATGATCGCAACCACCTTGCATTCATTCTCTTGAGACATGGGTTCATGTGAATCACTACTCATGAAATATGGATCAATGTGTTTGACTTCAAAAACTGCACATGTGAATCCTGACATAATTTTCATAACTTTAACAAACTACAAAAAATATCTCTTACTTGTCAATAGATGAGCTAAAGGGGCTCTAAATGAGTGGCTTATAAAACACAACACTTGTTGAAGGTTTTGCAAATGGGGTAACAAGCTAAGTGGATTTAATCTTGGGGAAAACTCCACTGTTAAACATGCTTGAGTTGTAGTATTGGGATGGGTGACCTCCCAGATAGTCCCATTGCTTCACCCTTGTAAGCATCACCTTGATGCTATGAGTGCTAAGTGGACCATTCATCCTAATGAGAGATGGGTTTGTGTTAATGTAATGTCCCCATTTTAGCCATACACTCTTCAGTGATCGATAGCCTATTTCCGGAAATCTGTAGGCTTGTCAAAGGTAGAATCAGGGTTTCCTTGTTTGGAGGTTTTTTGGCATTTCTCAGAATTTACTATTTTTAGTAAGTTCTAATTTTGGCAGTGGTCTAGTTGGCAGCTCTTCAATAAGTTTTCCATTTCAGTTGGAGCAGTTGAATATTGTTGAATTTGGCTATTGAGGTGAAAAAGGGAGAATGAGTTATTTCAAGTTATTAATGTTTTAATTTTAAGTTGACCCCCCCCCTTGGCCTAATATGATAACTTGAAGTTGTTTTAAAAGGTGTTCATGAAGGGAGGAAGCTTCATGAGGAAATATTTAATAGTTTATTATGTTTAAAATGTGCTTTGGAGTTGGACGCTAAAGTTGAGGAGGAATTATTTATCTTTTAAAAATTAAATGATTCATATTCTTTGGGTGTCCCTTGGAGAGAAAAGGTGGAAAATCAACATTCACCTCAAGTTCTTTAAAAGAGAGAGTTTGCTCCAGCATTTATCGTCCATGAACTTATGCTAATGTTATGTTGTCGAAATGACAACTTAGTTTTTACTTCGAGGGATGCTTACCTCCTAGTTTCAATCCAATTTCGTGTTTGAAATACAACACCTAGTTGGTTTTTATTGTTGCTTCTCATTCACACTAGCAGATGGAGCTCAATTGTTGAAGATTTCAGAGTTTTTCTTAGTTTTGGTGTTGCTGATATTACTACAGCTGAAAGTGTTTTTTGTTAATAGTTTTTTGAGCAA
The DNA here is from genome assembly GCA_007258455.2 of Sequoia sempervirens. NCBI lineage: Eukaryota > Viridiplantae > Streptophyta > Pinopsida > Cupressales > Cupressaceae > Sequoia > Sequoia sempervirens. The sequence goes on along the minus strand of VDFB02322587.1, from coordinate 67,976 downwards.
ATTAAATATCATTCTAGGTATGTTTGCAAAGTGGTTTTAGACTCAAGGCAACCCCTTCCACAAGACATTGGAACTTATTTTCAAGTCTTTGATTTTATCTTGCAAAATCGTACCTCCCAGTAGGCCGTACCTCTCATGATGGGCATTGGAATTCATGCCAAATAAATGGAGGTGTTTTGAAGTTGTTTCTTCATTGCAACTTGGGCACCTATCCTCCAAAGAGTATTTGCACTTCATTTCATCACGTTCAGAGGTATATTGAATGAGTTATGAGCATTTCATTGATTTCACAATTGTTGGTTTACAGTTTCAGTTTGCTGGTTTTTGTAATCAGATTGTTATAAGCTCAATTTTTGGCTTCAGTTTTCAGTATTTGAGTTTTTTAGAGCTTACAAGAATCATTCCTCTCACCTTGCTTCATTCTATCATTGTAACACATTGTAATTTGTAGATTTCCTTTATTGTAAGGTTGAGAATTAGTAGTACTAATCCAACCATTATTAATTTTGCATTTACTTGTGCTTCTAATTCAAATACAATAACCCTTGGATGGTTTACCGCTAGTGAGGAGGAAAATTACTTTGTATTTTCTTTTCTCACCCACTTTCGAGTGGTGAATCCCCACTTTTGAGTGGATGCCCACCACAACGGATGAATTAGTTTAGTTTGAAAATCTTCATGGTTGGTTATCCACCTAGTTATTTCAGTTTGAAATAATTACTCCGCCATATGTTAGCACCTCGCCTTCAAAGGGATCTTGTGTGCACATTCTTGGCGTTGAGTTTATTTTACACTTCCAGTTGTAAGCAATTCTCAATTGTTGAATTATTTGATCCTAGGGATCCTTTGACCATATGCCCGCCCCTCTTCCTTCAGTGGTTTTAGGGCGCATTCTTGGTTAGAGTTGCTTTGGTAGAGATTTGGTTTTGGCACTAACGCTAATCAAATTGGCCAAGTGTTGGTTATTGTGTAAAAATTGTGGCAAAAAATTGGTTAGCATATTTCAGTGGTATCAGAGCCAAGATCCTTTTCACACATCGCCCCATTCAAAATGGGGACCCCCTAATTTTTGCTCCATTCTGGTCTTTTGGCTTTGGTTTTGTCTCTCTCTCTCTCTTTTTGTCTCTTTCTGCTGTCTGTCTTTCTGGGGATGTGCCCGTCTGTGAGCTTAAACGTGAAATTTTGGCCAAGTCTAAGAATTAGGGTTTGTACTTCTCTGGTCAACCTGAAGTCAAATGAAGTGAATAAATTGAAATCTGAGATTGACATTGATGTTAGCATGCTTCCAGCAAGCTCCCAGCTAAATTTCATCAAATTTTGGCAACTTACTATTTTTAGTAAGTGTGCAATTCAGGGTATTTTCTCAGCACTTCTGAAGTTTTGACAGTTACACCGCATTCAGAACACGTCAAGCTACTCATCTACAAGTTTTGAGCTGAAATGGTCAACCTGCTATTTTTAGCAGTTCAGCTTCTGAAGCAAATTTTAGGGTTTATATGCAGGGGTCTTCAATGCATGTATGGAGATTCTTTCTGGGTTTTTAGAAACCTTCGCGACGATATAACATGCAAAATGAGATGATCACTTTCAGAGTTTAGCCTTCGGAGGCTATTTTTAGAGTTTGCATGTTGAGATTTTCTTTGCATGTCTGGTGATTCTTGGTGGGTTTTTCAAAAGCTACGCGGTGGTGTGACATGCAAAGTGAGATGATCAGTATTCAGTGACTTACTATTTTTAGCAGATGCATTCCGACAGCTTCCCAGTGCATCAGGATCACAAACAGGGCGAAGTGCAACAAAAACGAGGTCAAACAGAGGTCATTTGATATACATGCAAGTCAAATTAGGGTTTCCAGCTTTGGGACCCAAAATAAGGGGTAAAATGTCAGAATTTCCAAAAATCGGTGTATCCCATTGTGTTTAGCATCTTTCAAGCTATCCAACGGTAAAATTTGAAGGCAATCGGAGCACTTACTATTTATAGTAAGGCGTTCCAGAAACTGGCTAAAAATAGTAAATCAGCGTCAGGTGCCAGTGTGAACGGGCAAGTCCTCCGATGAGGAGCACGTCATTTGAATTTCAAGTCAAACGGAGTTGTGGAGACCTCAGAAACAGGCTGTTGCTTAAAATAGTAAACCACCTTCAGAAACTGGCTAAAAATAGTAGGTCAGCTCGAGTTAGCAGTGTGAATAGGCTAAGTAGGTCATGAAGGTCTTGTGCTTAAAATTCCAGATCAATCCGAGCTTCAGAAGTGTGAAAATTAAGAAACTTACTATAAATAGCAGGGTGTGAAGAAGCTGGCAGAAGGAAAGAAAAATGGCTAAGTCTGAACAAAATCCTGCTCCACCCTGAAAATGCGCCCTCTTCAAGGATGAAAATGTTAAAAATTTCTAAGGCATGGCATATATCCACCTCCATAGGCTAAATGCGCCCTCTTCACAAGCATGAGATAAAAAAAAATTCTAAGTGTTAAGCTTCATCTTGTTGGACATGTCAAAAGCGCCCAACTTGCCTTGTGGTGGTTATGAAAATTCAAAATGTTGAAGAAATCCTGCTCCCCGTGCTAAGTGCGCCCATGCAAGGTGGTGGAAGTTGAGAAAATTTCTAAGGAACAAGTTTCAATCCTTCACCCTATGTCAAATGCGCCTATCCTCTTGAACATGTGAAATGCACCTAGGGAAGAAAAAGTGAAGTGAAAAATTGCCTTAGTCTGGAAGTTTGTCCACCTCCGACCTACATATGCGCCCATCCTTCTACATGTCCTAAATGTGCCTATGATTGAAGAAGTCATAGAGGGGTCAAAAGGCGTTGAAAAGTTTCATCCTCCTACATGTCTAAAATGTGCCCATCCTCCTCAAGATAGGAAATGCGCCTATGTTTGAGAAAGTCAAAGGTCAAAGACGTTGAAGTGTTCATCCCTCTCACCATGTTAAATGTGCCCATGTGCATGCAAGGTAGAATAATTCATGGCGTTGAAGTTAAGTCCTCCTCACAAGTGAAATGCGCCCAAATGAAGGCATGTAAAGACAAAACATGTACATGAAAGAGAGGAAGCCAAAGGCGTTGAAAGGTCAAATCCTTCACCCTATGTCAAATGCGCCCATCCTCTTGCCTATGTGAAATGCGCTCAAGTAAGGATGAAGACAAATAAAAGTTGCTAAGGCGTTGTGCAAGATGGGAATATTTTAGTGTTGACTTTCTTCTCCCTCCTTTGAATGCGCCATGGTGAAGGTAATATAAAAAAAAAATGTGCTAGGCGTTGGAATAAAGTATCCTCCAAGATGTGCTATATGTGCCCAAAGAGCATGCTAGGGATAAAATTTAAATGGGGAAATATGTTAGGCGTTGAAAGTATATTGATAAAATTCCTCACCATAGGCAAAATGATTGAAGATAAATGAAAATTTTCGAAGGCAAAATTCAAAATGTGCCTATGCTAGTGATTTTAATTTAAAATTTTCTAAGGCACAAAGTTTCACTTCCTAGAGAAGAAATACGCCTAGATTTGAAGGATGTGAAATTTTTCAGAAGCATGAGTAAAAGTGCCAGAGAAGAAGTCAGAGGATGCCAGCTTCATAGGGTTGATTAGAAATTTCAAGCTAGAGCAAGAAAATACACCCAAGGATGAAGAACTGGATTAAATTTGATGAGAAAATATTTTTCTAAGGTTCAAAATTCAAAAAATTAAATGAACCCCTTTGTTGTATACCCATGAATTCGACATGTTCTGAAGGAAATTTTCTTCTGGGTATTGAAGATCTTCGACAAAGAATGGATTTTAGAGTCTTCTGCACTTTGCCAAGGCTTTCAAGATGGAGAATTTGATCGACACTTGAATTATGAATTTTCCTAAGGAAAATTTAAGTGAATAAAATGCTTCAGACAATGAATTTGAAATGGATTGCTTAGATGAATTTGATCGAATTCTACGTGAGATGAATTTTCCAGAGTCAGGGATGAATAAAAAATTAAACGTCAGAGCTTCAGCTGATGAATTAAATTTCTTAAAGAGTGAATTTGACCAAGTACGCTAGTCAAGATGAATCCTTTGAATTTCTAGAAGGTCAAGATTCCAGACGCCAGATGACAAGTGTTGAAATTACCAGAGGAGGGAAATTCGAATTCCTGCTGTGAAGTAGTGGAGATTTAATGAATTAGCTAAACTTGGCTTCCTTCTAGAATTCGACTTGCCTATATGAGCTGAAAGTTTATTCATTTTTCTTCACTAGTTGAAGAAGTTCGATTTTAGCTCCGAGGTTGAAGTTGCAGTGCAAGTTTGTGGCTGAGTTGAGAGTTGTTGAAGAGATTCGACTTGAAGAGGAAGAAGAATTGTTAAGGCTGAGCATTGAGAAGTGTGAATTTAAAAGTCTAAGTGTTGAAGTGAAGTTGGACGATTTTCTCAAGTGTTGAAGTTGTTGCAGCCAACTTAAGAAATTTGCTAAGTCTTTCTCAGTTCGAAGTTGCTTGAGGAGAAGTTGCTGAAGCTTGTAGAAACTTTCTAAGTGTTGAAAGTTCGAAATCGTTAGAGGAGAAGTTGAGGTTTGCAAATGAAATGGAATGTTGCAACTTCTCAATTTCAAAAGTCGACTGGCAGCCCCATGTTATTTTATTATTTTTCTAAGTTAATTGTTGATGGCTGTTTATTATTTTATAGGATGGCTGAAGTAAGAGCAACTGGCAAAGACAATAATGTTGCATCCAGGCAGGCTGTTATCAAGAAGCTGAGCAAGCCTTTCCTGCCAGAGTCAAAATTCACTTTGAAGTTGAGCAAGCTGGCTGATACGAATTTAGGATCTTTCAACATGGAGGCCTTCAAAAGTCGAATTATGGGAGTTGGCAATCACCGTCCTTCGATCACTTCGCACAACATTGTTTGAAGTGGATTATATGCAGCTGCTGGTTTCCCGCCAGCTATTCAATGTCCAGAGCTGATGATGGAGTGTGCTAATTACTACGAGCCCGATCACAGGTCTATTGTCTCACCAGATGGTCAAGTATTCGCCAACCTCACTCCTGCGGCTATCGGCGAAGCTTTTGGAATCCCAGCGCACGAGAGGATGGTTTACAAAACAAGAGAGCATGCTGAACGAATGTATGCTTCAACATTCGAGAGATGTGCTGACATGATCAACGTTCGCTGGATGAACAAGCCCAAACCTTCTCGCACAAAGTTGCTGAAGCAAATTATATCAGATGATTTGAAGCAGGAGTATTGCGACTTGATCATGATGCTGAGCAGAGTTGGAGGTTGCCCTCAAGCATTTATTTTTGAGCCATGGATGTTCTATTACATCAACCTCGTGCTGGAAGGAAAGGAGCACATCAATTGGGCTATGATGATTAGCGACAATTTACATGAGCAGCTCTTGAGTTTGAGGAGGATGAAGACATTCTATATGGGCCCCTACATCATTTACATGTTGGCTCGTATGACGAAGTATAGAGGAATATCTTACAAGGAGCCAATTGGTTGCGGCTCTCATCAATTCAAAATCCATGAGGCTTGTCCGCAGTTGCACCTGACAAGTACTGCCCATTTCAAGCATGTCAATGATGTCTTCACCATGCACATAACGAGATCACTTCAGCAGCGGACTCATCATAGGATCTCGAGGGAAGCTCAGGAGTTGATTGAAAGGTATTGTTGTGACCTTTTCACACATCGCCCCATTCAAAATGGGGACCCCTAATTTTTGCTCCATTCTGGTCTTTTTGGCTTTGGTTTTTCTCTCTCTCTCTCTGTGTCTCTTTTCTGATGTCTTCCTTTTGGGGATTGTGCCCGTCATTGAGTTTAAACGTGAATGTTGGCCAAGTCTGAAAATTAGGGTTTGTGCTTTCCTGGTCAACCTAGAATCAAATGGAGTAATTAAGTTGAAATCTAACCTTGGCGTTGCAGTCAGTGTGCTTCCAGCAAGCTTCCAATGAAATTTCATCAAATTCCAACTACTTACTATTTTTAGTAAGTGTGCAATTCGGAGCAGTTTCTCAACACTTTCGAAGTTTTAATAGTCACACTGCATTCAGAACACATCAAGCTGCTCGTGTGCAAAATTTGAGCTAAAACAGACAACTTACTCTTTTTAGCAGTTCAGCTTTTGAAGCAGATTTCAGGGCTTGGATGAGGAGTTTTTCAACGCATGTCTAGAGATTCCTTCTGGGTTTTCAGAGACCTTCGCGACAGTATAACATGCAAAATGAGATGACAACTTTCAGAGTTCAGCCTTCAGAGGCTATTTTTAGGGTTTGCATGTCAGGGTTTTCTTTGCATGTCTGCATATTCCTTATGGGTTTTTCGAGAGATTCGCAGTGACGTGACATGCAAACAGAAATGGTCACTCCTTCAGGAACTTACTATTTTTAGCAGGTGCATCCCGACAGCCGCCTCCCAGCACTTCAGAATCACGAGCTGATCGCAATGTAGCAGAAACGAGAACAAACAGAGACCAGTTGATATACATGCAAGATGAATTAGGGTTTCCAGCTTCGGGGCCTGAAAAGAGGGGTAAAAAGTCAGAATTTTCGAAAACCGATGTATACCACCGCAATTAGCATCTCTCAAGCTATCTACTGATAAAATTTGAAGGCAAACGGAGCACTTACTATTTATAGTAAGTCATTTTGGAAACAGGCTAAAAATAGCAAATCGGCGGCAGGCGCCGATGTCAGCAGGCAGGTCACGTGGTGAGGAGCGCATCATTCGAATTTCAAATCAAACGGAGTTGTGGAGGTATCAGAAGCAGGCAGTTACTATAAATAGCAAACCACCTTCAGAAATTGGCTAAAAATAGCAGGCCAACGCGAAGTAGCAGTGTCAACAGACCAACGAGGTCGTGAAGATGCAGTGTTTAAAATTTCAAAACGATCTGAGCCTCGGAGGTGTGAAAATCAAGAGACTTACTATTTATAGTAAGGCATGGAGGAACTGGCAAAGATGAAGAAAAAGTGACTAAGTCTGAGTTTCATCCTGCACCACCAAGAAAATGCGCACATCTTCAGCTGAAGTCAGAAAAATGGCTAAGTGATTGAAAATATCCTCCTGCCACCTCAGAATGCGCCCTCAAGGTAATGCCAAGCATGAAAATATTTTCTAAGTCTGAAACTTTCATCCTCCTACCCTGTCTAAATCGCCCTCATGCAAGGTAGATGTGTTTGAAAAATTTCTAAGTGTTGGGTTTATCCCTCACACATAGCAAAATGCGCCCACCTTGAGAGTTTGATGAGAAATATTCTAAGGCATGACACTTCATCCTCCACCACCCTCCATATGCGCCCATCTTAAGAGAAAAGTCAAAAGTTCAAAGAAGAGTCAACAAGCCTTCATCCTTCACATAGCAAAATGCGCCCTCACATGCAAGCAAGATGCTAAAAATTCTCTAAGTATGGAACTCGTCCTTCACATATGGCCAAATGCGCCCATGCAACAAGAGGGTCAAAGAATTCAAAGAAGAAGTCAAAGTTTTCATCCACCTTACATGGCAAAATGCGCCCATCATAAAAGGTCAACAAGTCAAACAAAATGCTAAAAGTTTCTAAGTTAGAAACTCGTCCTCCTCTCATGCCTAAATGCGCCCAAAAGAGGCCATGTGAAGACAAAAGAAGGGAGATGAAAGGTCACAAGAAGGCGTGGTAAATGTTCATCCTCCATGCATGCCCAAATGCGCCCAAGCAAAGCATATGAAGACAAAAATAAGGAAGCCCAAGGGTCATCCTTCACACATGCTAATATGCGCCCAAGTTGGAGTGAGTAAAGGTGTAAGGTGGTGAGTGTAAGAAAGTAAGGTGTGCTAGGCGTGGTCAATATTCTTCTTCAAATGTCAAATGCGCCAAGAGGTATTTAAGGTGGTGAAATTAAATTTTCCCCTTCAAGTGTGAAATGCGCCTAGACTTGAGAGTTGATATTGCTAAGTGATGAATAATAATATGCTAGGCGTTGGAATTTTAAAATAAAACATGTTAAGCATGGTATGCTTTCAAGGAAAATTCTCTAAGATGAATTGATAAAGGTTTCCACCACTGGCAGATGAAGGAAGTTGAATAAAATTTCTAAGGCAAAATTCAAAGTGCTTAGTGATTTGAAAATTTTCTAAAGCAAAATATTTTCTTCCTTAAGAAAATACGTCTAGACATGAAGGTGGTGAAATTTTCTTGAAGCACAAGTGAGTTTGGCGGTGACGGAGTCAGAAGATGTTGGCATTGCAGGATGAATTAAAATTTCTCAAGTTTGAACAACGGGGCACTCACAGATGTGAAGAACAGGAATAAATTTGTTAAAAATTATTTTTTCCAAGGTTGAAATCCAAGAAAATCAAATGAACCCGTTCGTTGTATACCCATGGATTCGACAAGTTCTGAAGAAAATTTTCTTCTGGGTATTAAGGATCTTCGATGAGAAGTTGATTTCCATGTCTTCCACAGTTCGTCGAGGCCTTCAGGATGGAGATTTTTAATGGGCACAGGATTGATGAGTTTTCCCAAGGGAAAATTTGAAAATTCTCTAAGGCAAAGTGAAGAAAATATGTTTTCAAGGTAAAATGCTCCATACGATGAATTTGAAAGGAACTGCCTAGGTGAATTTGCTCAAATTCTTCGTGAGGATAATCTTCCTGAGCCAGAGATGAATGAAATCAAAATTGTCAACGCCTCAGCTGGAAAAGTGAAGAAGATGTAGTTGAAGTTGGCACTTTCAAAGATGATTTTAAAATGCATCTCTAAAATGCGCCCTCAGGAAGTTGAAATTTGGCTAAGGCATAAAGACGTTGAAGATGAAGTTGGCTAAGAAAAAACGATGAACCCTTGGAAGTCAGAACGTGAAAATCCTGGTAAGTTGAATTTATATTATGAAGTGTTCTAATACCCTTCTCCTTGCTTGTTTTGCAGGAGGAACATCGAGACCAGGCGGTGATGACTTAAGTGATGAAGAAAATACTTCGAGACTACATTTCAACCTCGAAGGAAGAAAAGTTGCGAAAAATGGCTAAGTGTTGAGACTTAGTATAATTCAAGTGACAAAGAAGAAGTTGAAGAACAACGTCAAGAAGAAGATCAAGAGCAGTGTGAATGCGTCTCTGGATTGGAATCTTCTAGAAGATGGTGGCCATTAATTGCTCATTTATTGCCCCACTCTCCATTGTGGCGGTTTTTAGGGTGAATCTTGTTTAGGGCTGAGGTAATAATCCGGGCATTCAAATGATTGTGAAATATGCTAACCAATTTTTTCGATGAAGTAACACAACATAACCAGCACTTAACCAACTTGATTAGCGTTAGTTCCAAATAGAAAACCAAACTTGAAAAGAACTCACACCAAGAATGCACACTCAATCCCAATGAGGAATAGGTGTTGTCATATGGTGGAGGAGCTAAATGAAAAATACTTGAAAGAAACTACTCAACGTCAAGAATGTGCACTCAAGATCCCACTGAGGGCGAGGTGCTAACATATGACGGAGTGTTGAATTGAAACTAGAAATGAATAGGCGGATAACCAGCCATGAAGAGCATTTCCATACTACCACCAAACAGTGGGGGGAAAAGATTACAATTAAAACAATTCGTCCGCTGCGGCGGGCATCCACAGAGTTGTGGGGATTCACCACTTGAGAGTGGGTACAAGAGTAATACAAATCCAATTATCCACACTGGCGGTAAACCATCCAGGGGTACTAATGTGAAATTAAAGAAAGAATTGCAGCAATAAAGGACTGGAACTGTACTACTGTTTACAGTCTTACAATATGGAAAAAGAGCTGCAAATTACATGAAAATTACAATAGATTCAATGTACCATGATACTGGATGATTCCATGCTAGACATCAACAATAAATGATGATGAAAGGACTGAAGATTCAAACTTAAACAAGTCTGATGTAAAATAACAATTTCTGGAAATTCTGATCAGCAACTGTGAAATTCAAAGAAATATTCACAACTCACTCAAAATACCTCCGTTTTGTGTGAAACGAAAACCAATGAGCTGCTGGAAGATAGGCGCCCAACATTAGATGAAGAAACAGCAACAAAACCTCGTAATTTAATTCTTACACGAATCCCAATGCAGCAAGAATGGTACGACCTTCATGAGGGGCGATTTTGACAAGTAAAAATCAACAACTCAAATTAAAATCTGAAACTCTCCAAAGATGGTCGCCTTGGGTGTAGGAATGGATTGGAAAAGTACCCACAAGCAAATTAAATTCACACAAAAAGCTGTATGCAAAAACCACTTTCAGCTGTGACTACATCAGCAACTTCAAAACCGGAAATATCATTAAAAACTTCAACTGTTGAGCTCAATCTGCTAGTCTGGATGAGAAGCAGCAATGAAAACCAACTAGGTGTTGTATTTCAAACACGAAATTGGATTGAAACTAGGAGGTAAGCATCCTCATAAAACCAAGTTGTCATTTCCGACAAAGATAACATTAGTACCATAGATAATCGCCTCTTCAAATAGTTGCTGCTTTTGTTGGAAAATGAAGCAACAAGAACTCTTCAAATTCCAAGAAGTTGAATCACTTCAACTTCCAAAAGGGACGCCACCTTTTTGCCTTTTACTTTTGAAATAATAAAATATCATTCAACTTCCCCTTTAGGCATCCATTTCATATTGCAACAATAAAGCATTTATTAAATAATTAAATGCTCACTTGACCCCTTTATGTCCCCTTCTTTAAAACAACTTGAAGTCATCAAGCCTAGGCATTGGGTACAACTTCAAGACATGAAAATTGACTAAGTCTGAAACTCAGTCCAAGGAGAAAACCAAACCCAAAGCCAAACTGAGACTGATGGATAACAAGATGATTTGAGTTGAACTGCTGATGATGCCACTGCCAAAATTAGACTTACTAAAAATAGCCACTGCCAAAAATAGTAAGTTTACCTCAAAACCAACAGAAAGCAGAACTGAGCTGGAAGCAAGACTTAATGAAAGCCTAATAACCTAAATTAATTGGCTGAAATTAGTATTTACTTCGCAAATACCCAGAAATGCCACAAAACTCCAAGCAAGGAAACCCTAATTTCACTTTTGATCAACCCTACTGATTTCCGAAATAGGCTACCAAAAGAAGACGATGGTCAAAATAGACATTACAGATTAGACCGAATGTCCGCTGACTTGGCCATCTATAAAAGGGGGAGTCCCCCTCATTTGTACTCATTAGAATTAGATCAGAGTTAGGATAGCAGAGGAGTAGAGAGAAATTGCTAGAGTAGAAAGTAGAATAGTTTAGATTGAAAAGGAAGGAAAGTCTTCCCTTTGAATACTTTGTAAGAAGTTGTCGTGAATGCTTTCATAATAAAAGAATTCTTTATTGATGGTGATTTCTTCTTTGTTATGAGTAGTTGTCGAGGCTTCTTCGTCCTTCCAATTCACGTAGCATCTTGAAGTAGCTTAAAGTAAAGTAGATTTCATTTCATGCAAGTACTTAGTAATTGTGGAATGTGGTGCTCGATTTGAACAAGACTTCGTTCGTCCATACCACTAGCGGGCTGGCTGACGGTGGGTTCGCCCTGCGTGGTCAACTGGATTACTTTTCAAACTTAACTTCGATTGTGACTCACGTGTTCGTATGCATCGTCTTGATGGTGCTTGCATGTTGAGTTATAATTTGAACATCTTTCGCCACTCCTTTGGAGATTGCACTGGTTTTGTGGAAGCCGCCCTGGGGTTAGGCAAAGCAGGCCCTATTGAAGTTCCAGGAAGAATTGATCGCCATGTCCCACGCCTTTAAAGTAGAACATAAACTTCTTAGGCCCACACTCATTTTAAATTCAGCCATTTCTGGTTAGAATTAGAAACTTGTGCTCACTTGCCAAATCATTCGAATACATGAAAGCCCTACTCCACCGCCCCGCCATCAACTGCCGGACAATTGTAAGTCCCATTTGAAATACAGCAAAAAATCACATCGGCCAATCGGTTTATTCAGCATTTAAAGAACCTTGAGTTGAACGCGATGAACTCTCTCGCAATCCTAGCTGCCGGATACTTTTGATCAAGAGAATAGTAAGCCATTACGCATTTATTTCACGTTGAAAATACCTAAAAACACATCAACAAGGTGTTGGTTTGTTCGGCCAAGTTTTATGTTGGAAGCTGCATGTTCATACTCCATAGAGATCGTTGCTACCAACCACGAGAATCTTGATGTTAGGGATATCTGTGGCACCTTGCCGCCTATGATAAGATTCAAAACAGAAAGAAGAAGGGAGGAATTGACTTCCCATTGTCATGGTGGAACGTAATTTTGAGGTGTGTCCTTCTTCACTTCAGCAACAGAGAAGTCAAAAATGAGCTTCAGTTTCATTTTTCCCATCACACCGAAACGTTATCAAACCCACACAACAATATCAGATGGATACTGTCAGAAGAGTTCAAGCATAAGGCGAATATTGAGGATTACTGGGCTAGTGCATCGGATGAGGCTGAGGTCAAGAAAAGAATGTTCTCGAGGCTACCATTGGGTATGATCAGGGAGTGTGAAATTATTCCAGTACTAGACCAGGTGGAAGAGGACATGAACATTCTCCATCCAGATTATGAGGCAGTGAGAGACACGCCACTTCCACCACCAGATTGGTCGGAACCAGAGATAGCTGATTTAGACATGCTTTGTATTCCAGTCATGATTTTCACCAGAGCATGGGTTGAAAGACATGTGAGCAGATTGAAGAGTAGGTCAATTCCTTTGACTTACAACTTGATGGGAGATCATAGGACACCCACCACCAGCAGGAAAAAATAGATTACTTGGGGTCCAAAATCTTGAAGGAAGGAGCCAGTTCGACCGGAGCCTGTTCAGCCGGAACCTCTGAGAGTTGTGATTGAGTCACCTAGGCCATTGGAGACACGGTCTCCAAGTATACATGAGGTTTCATTATTTGCTGATCAGAGAAATACATTGAATTAGAGGTAGGAGTTACATGAGGAAAATCAGCCACTACAGAGAGAATCAATTGGCCAGAGTGTTAATGCACCTACTAGAGATGATCAGCAGGAGGAAGATGAGGAGACTGCTACTAATACTCAATTCCAGCATGAACTTGAGACGGCTCTAGAGGATGATGCAGTTTCAGGAGATACTCAACCATTAGAGGACGATGAGCCTCACCAGAATGAAATTGAAGTTGAACAAGTCTGTGAAGTAGAGGCTAGAGAGGAGCAGCCATTTGTTATACAGCAGGTTGTACCTGATTGGCTTAGAGATAGAATGAGAAGGAGCCCCAGTGAAGAGGTTGAACCAGCGGTAGAGATGGAGGAATTTTGAGTAGGATCAGTGCACCTCCACCTAAGAAGAGAGCTAGGAAATTTTCGAAGATATCAACAGATGAGGGTGGCTCTCGTACCCTTCATGTAGCTGTGCCATGAGTTGATTGTGATCAAGATGAAGCAATGCCAGAAAATTATGTGATCACAACTTTGGAGCTAGGTCGTCCCACAGGAGCATAGATTATTGAGGAGTGTGAGAACTCCTATCAGGCACTTAAGGATAGGTTGCTTAGAACTGAAGGAAAGTATAAGAAATTGAAGGAGCATAAGACGTTGATAGGATACATGTAGCGTGTGTCTCGTCCTTGTGGGCATGAGATTCCAACACTTGAGCTTCCAACGGAGTTATCTAGGGAATTTGTTAATGGCCTAGAAGATTTGAGGAAGATGGCATAGGAGGCAGACAAATGGGTTACAGGTGTTCGTGCCGAGATAGAGAAATTCATGGAAGATCTTGCTCATGCTTACCAGCAAGCTTCCGGCATTATGGCACGAGTGGAGGCAGTTGATCAGGCCTGGGGTGATGCTTCCGTCTATCAGAGCAAAGTTATTCAGCATTTGGAGGCATTGATGCATACTCCTTTGTAGACGCTAATTGATGGAGGAGTTATTTAGGAGGGTGATAGGTACAATTTTGCTGGATGGTACTCTTCAATAGTCACAGGACGTGGGTTCTTTGATGCAGTACAGACGGATTCAGCTAGAGTCAGGAAGGCTATGACGAACATTGTTGATGGAGTCCTGAACACCTTGGAGGCAATCTTTGCTAGACGGCTGAATCCTGATGAGGTGACTATTGATGGATTGAGGAGTGGGTTATTGCCTTTCTTTTCGGAGGTGAAGACTTTTGTGCAAGATGACTTTGAAAACATTTCGACTTTCTCTAGCCTGATTCAGAGTACACAGGATGCCTTAGCCGCTTGGAGAAAATCTTGCACACGACATGGACAGTCAGCCACGGTGTTAGAGTTTCAGCTCGATCATATTCCACCTATCTCGGTTCAGGAGGTTGAGGCTGTGATTATCAGGTTCATTGATTTTGCAGCCAAGGAGAAGGACAACGGTAATGCACTTCTGGATGATGACCTTCTGGAGGATTGATTGTGGGCATTAATTGCCTTTACTATTTTGGGAGTGAGTGGGAATCTTTGATTCATTTATTGTACCACTCCCCATTCTGACAGTTTTTAGGGTTAGGGCTGAGGTGGCTTAATCTTAGCCATTTATTTTATTGTAATCTGAGTCGTCCATTGGACTGGGCTATCTATAAAAGGGGCATCCCCCCTCATTTGTAAGGAATTAGAAATTAGAATTAGACAGTAGAATTGGAGATTAGACATCAGACTAGAGAGTAGAGCAGAGAGATAGTTTGATAGCTTAGTATAGTTTGGAGGAGAAGGAAAGTTTTCCTTTGAAAACTTTTGTAAGAGATTGTTGTGTAAAACTTTCAATAAAAGATCTTTCATTGATGGTGAAATTACCTTTGTTATGATAGCTAGCCAGCTTTCATCTCTTCTACCGCAGCGTAGCAGTTTAAAAGTAGCTTAATTTTCATTTCATGGCAGATTTTGAAGGCGGATTTCGTGTGTTAATCGAGCAAGTACTCTCGTGCTTGAACCGCCACCACAAGCAACTTTGCTTCATCGCAAAGTTTTCCTTGTGTGTGGTCAACTCGAGCCTTTATAAGCCTAACTTCAATTATAATTCACGCCTGCATGCCGCCTTGATTCGGGCAATTGATGCCGACAGATTCTGAAAATTTCTGCCATCCCTGAAGATTGCATCATACAGTCTTCTGCCAATATCCCCTTGAAGATTGTGTAAGCCGCCCAACGGAGGAGGAGCGAGTTTAGTTGTAGTTTGTCTAAATTGATTCGTGATCCCGCCTTTAGATAGAACATATATTTTCTTATACCTGGCACTCATTTGCCATTCAGTTTATTTCTGCCAGTTTTAGTAAAAAAAAACACTCAATGCTAAATCATTCGCGCAGAATCCCCTTCCAATCATTAGCTAGTTGTCAACTGCAAACCCTTTTGATCAATTGTGTAAGTCCCCTCGTAAAAACAACATATCACAACGAACCTATTGAGGGTATTCCAAAGCATTTCGGAACCTTGGAGTTGAACGTGCGATCTTTCTTGCAATCTTAGCGCACGGAATTCTTTGATCAAGAGAGAATGGAGTAGCCTTCAGATTACTTTGTTCTACTAATTGGTGCGGTCACAAAAATCACATCAACACCTGTGTCAATCAGAGCTCAGTTGTTAGATGAGTAACAAAGAAATCAGATTCTACACCAGAGGTCAAAACTGAGTTTAGCTTCAGTTTTCAGTAGCTCCGAAGATGTTACGTTTTCTAAAGTCCAGGAACTATGAGAAGACATATGTGATTAAGGCTTCTGAAGAGGAACGAAGACAAGGCTCAATGAAGAATGTCAGTACAAGAGGCAATGTGAACATGAGGCTTCCATACTCCATGAGGAATATCAGAACATGCCTGATGAGTTTAAGAACGGTGTTTCTTTTGACTGCTACTTGAATTGTGTGTTGATTAAGAAACCTGGAAAATTGGGTGTGGTCAACTACATCAAGAAAAAAATTAAAAGAGAAGCAGAACAAGCCTTGGTTGAAGGATCAAGGAGGGAAGAAGTAGAAGTGTCTGTTTGTGGTTTTCAGCCCACAAATAAGCAAGTAGAAGAAAGAAATTAGTCTTCTAGTACTAAATATGGTACAAGCAAGGTGCACATGACACCTCAAAATGATCATGAGTTTGATGAAGAAACCTTGACAGTTGAAGAGTGTGTGGAAGAACCCCATAATACTTCCTTAGATTTAAATGTGATAGGAAGTGATGAAGATCAATTCGGTGAAAAGAACATAACAACAGTCTTGATCCCTAATGAAGGTTTATCCAATGAAGATTTCAAGACAAATGGGTTCACAAAAGATGTTGGTAGAACAGTTGTGTGGGATGAGTTCGTTCAAGAAGAGCAAGATGAAGCAAATACTAGTGGTGTTAATGAATCAGCCTATGACAACTTTAATGTTGATAATGTTTATGATGATTCGGTTGAGTTAAGATCGAATCATGTTGAAGATTTGGTGAGGGATAATTCTCTACTTGTTGCTGACCTGACTTCCCAAAGAATTCCATATGAAGAATTTATGACAAGTGACCAAGAAGATTTCTTTGGTATGTATGTGGATGCTAATGATAACATCAGCAACACATCTACTCATGATAATTCCATTGAAGAAAAGAATGATAAAATATTCAAAGCAACCAGCTTTGATGATTCTTTAATCCAATACAATGCTAGTGACTTGGGTAGTATTGGGTTTAATTATCAAACTACATCTGTGGAGAAATTTATAGATGAAGATTTCAGTTCAAGAGGATTGGGGAGTGATTCATTCAAAGAGTCAACAATCCAAGTGGAGCATGATGAGTACCTTCCTGTTGATCATTACAATCAACCCTTTTGCATTTGGGATCCTAGTGAGATGGCACCAAGGTATGTTAAAGAACCTGAGTGGGATAAATTTCCCTTTGATCCTGATAAAGTTCAAAATCCATTTTGTATTGCAAGCTATGAAGTCATTGGAGAAGACGTTGTCTTTGATGAAGAAGCTTGCTTGGCAAAGCTCAATAAAGATTCCTTCGAGGTGGTTACAGCTACTAAAGTAAAGTATGTTGCTACCAAGAATTTAAGAGCATCAATCAATAATGATTCATTGCTTGAAGATATTGTTGTTAGGAAGGAGGCTGATTTTTAGAATCAAGTCAAAGAAAATAAATCAGAAAAGTTGATGTTTGATGATCAAAGCTGCTTTGCTGATTGTGATCATGGGCTTAAAGAGCTGCAAGTTTTGAAGGATAACTTAATGGTTTCAGAAGTAAAAATTGTTAAAGCATTATCAAGATTTGATAGCACAAACAATTTTGTTGAAAAACTCTACTGGAAGTTTCAATTTGAAGAGAGACAGAATGGAGTTAAAGGAGTCACTCTTTCCAAGTTGCAAACTATTAAAGAAGTATTGGAATTGTTAAAGACAGATTATTTGCATTTGCTCTCAGTTAGGGATAATGCCATTAAGTTTGCAGAAGAGACCTATGATGCCTACCAAGAGAAGGAGAAAGAGGTTGATAGTCTTTGCCTTGATCTTACCTTAGCTCATCACTCTTTTTGCAAAACAGAAAATCAATCATCTATGGCAGCCACACTTATGGAACAAGAAGCTAATACAAGGCTAATGGAGATCAAGCAAATAGTTGAAGGAATAAATGAACTCCATAATGTTGAAACAATGCATAATGCCAAAGAGATTCAATATGTTGATAGTGATTGGAAGGTAAATCAAGAGTGTGAACTCTTGAGTTGGGAAGAGAATTTGCCTCAAGAAGGGATAGCTTGCAGCCATGAGCTAGATGTGATGACTGGTAATGTATGTGATATTCATCACGCTACATTCTATGGATCAGCAACTAATGATGGGCATCCTCAAGTTGAAGAAGATGTGCATGAATTCTATGAAGACACCAACGAAAGGGATGAAGGAAATATTTTTTCTACGATTGTGTACAATAATCCACCATCCTCACATAATTTGTTAAATCATAAGGTGATTGACAATTTCTATGTGGATGACGTTGGTAAGAGGTTTTATGTTTTTGACATGCATGATTTTATGGTTAAGCATAAGATAATGTTGGTGGATCCAAGCTATATGTCAGGCAACACTTTCTTGGGATGGTTATTAAATGAGCATTTAATGATGTCCAAACTTGAACTTGCTAGTCTTCACTCAGCATTGACCAAGGGAAGAGTACCACCTATCTTAAGATGGTTGATTTGGTCAGGTCTCGGAAATATGCATCAAATTGTGGGAGAACTTTCAGACTTGCCCCTTTGGTTTCTAGATAATTTCTATGAGGGTGTACCATGTTTTAGTAATTATCCAGGGCCTTTTCATAATGAAAGCATAAGTGGATTCAAGGATGAAGTCTTCACAAGGGAAGCGTGGACTCAAGGAGATTTCTTCATCGTTGGCTTCAAGGTGTCAATAAAACAAGTCTTGGTAGCTGCTGGTCACTCCATTGCAGCAGCAAAGAGTGAACTTTCTAGACTTATTACTCGTGAAGTTTGGGAGAAAGATGGACCAAAAAAAATTATTTACTTTCTTGACAATCCGTCTTTTGAGTTGAGTGATGTTTTGGCTCATCCTAGTCCTTTGAGGGAATGGGAATTGAGGACAACATTTATTTTGTGCTCCATTGATGTTGATGTTTTCATGGATGGGCTACATGGGTTTATCAAAGAAGACACTAACTTCTTGAATTTGCATTTTGCTTTGATTAGCACTTGGAGAAGTGTTGTGTACTCTTTCTGGTGCATTGGAGAACATTTTCAGTTGGGTATCCATGTTTGGAATCCTCAACATGGCTTTATGGAAATTGTTATAAGTAGAAAGAGGAATCTTTGGAAAGACAAGGATTCTATTTTCAGTTTCTTTGATGTTGTTCCCATCCTTACCAGCCATTCGATGGTTCCTTTTTCTCATCAATTGGTGGTTTGGAGAGATAAGGATCCAATTTTCAGAGTCTTTGATGCTGCCCCCATTTTTACCAAACATTTGATGGTTCTTTTGGTTCATCCATTGATGGATTGGAGAGATGCTTCAAACAAAAGATGGTTCAATAATGGGTTGGAGTTCCTTGAGGGAATGTTTTCAGCCTTGGGCATGAACAGTTGTCATATTATGAACGCTGATTTCCAAAGTTGCAGTAGTTGTTCAACTCCTTGTATGCTGTTTTTCCTAAAATCAGACTTTAATTGGTTTATTTCAGACTTCATGGGCAGTTGGTACACTCATTTTTTCTCTTCACAATCTCTTATCAATGATGCTTTTTGGTCCCAAAGGTGGGAAATGATGTTTCATTGTGATTCGGATCAGTTTTGGATGGTGCTCAAATTCTTTTTCAGTGATCATCTTTGTTCAATCTTTGACACTAGTGTTAGGGGCAGTGAACCTTTATTTGATTTGGTTCAACTTTCTGGGACTCTTGGGGGAAGATTGGTGAAAATTTTCAGAAGCTTTCCTAATAATGACAAAGTTACTCAAAGGAGGCATTATACATCCTTGAGGAGTTTTGATGATGCGGCTGTTATGACCATGCAAAGAGTTGTTTATTCCTTTGCAAATAGCTATGGAGTCACATTTGCTGTTGTGATTTGGTTTGATGCTTTGAGGAGTGATGTTGATCAGAATATTTTTGAGTTGTTTAGATTAATCTTCTTTGTTCTCAAAATGGTGATTGGCATTGACATTGTAGATGATAATTCCTCAGATATTTGTGGGCATGAGATGTTAGATTCTGATTTCAGTCCTTCCTAGTTTATCAGTTTGAGTTTCATGAATGGTAACTTCTTGGAGTTATAAGGGAGGTTAGAGCAGAATTGGCACACGAGTTTTAACTGGATGATCAAAGTGGAGCGGCTTCAACATGCTGGGACTTTTCAAAGATGGACATGGGACCCTGGGATCCTATTTGTTTTGATGGGATCAGTTTGGAGTGTAGTGGCATTGCTTGACGACAAGCAATTTTTGGGAAGGGTGGACTGTAATGTCCCCATTTCAGCCATACACTTTTCGGTGATCGATAGCCTATTTCCAGAAATATGTAGGCTTGTCAGAGGTAAAATCAGGGTTTCCTTGTTTGGAGGTTTTTTGGCATTTCTCAGAATTTACTATTTTTAGTAAGTTCTAATTTTGGCAGTGGTCCAGTTAGCAGCTCTTCAGTAAGTTTTCCATTTCAGTTGGAGTAGTTGAATATTGTTGAATTTGGCTATTGAGGTGAAAAAGGGAGAATGAGTTATTTCAAGTTATTAATGTTTTAATTTTAAGTTGACCCCCCCCTTGGCCTAATATGATAACTTGAAGTTGTTTTAAAAGGTGTTCATGAAGAGAGGACGCTTCATGAGGAAATATTTAATATTTTATTATGTTTAAAATGTGCTTTGGAGTTGGACGCCAAAGTTGAGGAGGAATTATTTATCTTTTAAAAATTAAATGATTCATATTCTTTGGGTGTCCCTTGGAGAGAAAAGGTGGAAAATCAACATTCACCTCAAGTTCATTAAAAGAGAGAATTTGCTCCAGCATTTATCATCCATGAACTTATGCTAATGTTATGTTCTCGAAATGACAACTTAGCTTTTACTTCGAGGGATGCTTACCTCCTAGTTTCAATCCAATTTCATGTTTGAAATACAACACCTAGTTGGTTTTTATTGCTGCTTCTCATTCACACTAGCAGATGGAGCTCAATTGTTGAAGATTTTGGAGTTTTTCTCAGTTTTGGTGTTGCTGATATTACTACAGCTGAAAGTGTTTTTTGTTAACAGCTTTTTGAGCAAATTAAATATCATTCTAGGTATGTTTGCAAAGTGGTTTTAGACTCAAGGAAACCCCTTCCACAAGAGATTGGAATTTATTTCCAAGTTTTTGATTTTATCTTGCAAAATCGTACCTCCCAGCATGCCGTACCTCTCATGATGGGCATTAGAATTCGTGCCAAATAAATGGAGGTGTTTTGAAGCTGTTTCTTCATTGCAACTTGGGCGCCTATCCTCCAAAGAGTATTTGCACTTCGTTTCATCACGTTCGGAGGTATATTGAATGAGTTATGATCATTTCATTGATTTCACAGTTGTTGGTTTACAGTTTCAGTTTGCTGGTTTTTGTAATCAGATTGTTATAAGTTCAATTTTTGGCTTCAATTTTCAGTATTTGAGTTGTTTAGAGCTTACAAGAATCATTCCTCTCACCTTGCTTCATTCTATCATTGTAACACATTGTAATTTGCAGATTTTCCTTTATTGTAAGGTTGAGAATTAGTAGTACTAATCCAACCATTATTAATTTTGCATTTACTTGTGCTTCTAATTCACATACATTAACCCCTGGATGGTTTACCGCCAGTGAGGAGGAAAATTACTTTGTATTTGCTTTACTCACCCACTTTCAAGTGGTGAATCCCCACTCTTGAGTGGATGCCCGCCGCAACAAATGAATTAGTTTAGTTTGAAAATCTTCATGGCTGGTTATCCGCCTAGTTATTTTGGTTTGTAATAATTACTCTGCCATATGTTAGCACCTTGCCTTCAAAGGGATCTTGTGTGCACATTCTTGGCGTTGATTTTATTTTACACTTCCAGTTGTAAGCAATTCTTAGTTGTTGAGTTATTTGATCCTAGGGATCCTCTGACCATATGCCCGCCCCTCTTCCTTCAGTGGTTTTAGGGCGCATTCTTGGTTAGAGTTGCTTTGATAGAGATTTGGTTTTGGTGCTAACGCTAATCAAATTGGCCAAGTGTCGGTTATTGTGTAAAAAATGTGGCAAAAACTTGGTTAGCATATTTTAGTTAACCACTACTTATGAAACATGGGTCAATGAGTTTGACTCAAAAAAATATGCCATTAAATACCAATATAAATATCATAAATAATATTTTTTTAAATGCACTTAGAATGTTTAAACCATAGTTGGAAAACTCGACTCGGCAAAAAACTCGCCAAGCCCAAAATTGACGAGTCAACAAAAACTTGGAGAAAACTCGGCAAAAACTCGGCAACTTTTTCGATTTTTTTTGCATTTTTCACATTTTTTATGTATTTGGTGAGTCTTTTGTAAAGACTCGTGAGTTTTTGGAAACGACTCGGTGAGTTAAAGTCATAAAGACTCGTAAGGCAAAAAAACTCGCGAGTTTTTGAAGACTCGCCGAAAACTCGGCAAGTCTGCCAACTATGGTTTAAACTAATAATCAATGTTCCGCGGAGTTTCTTGATGGGGACAGGTTTCGGGGACAGTGGGGAAAAAGGGTGTAAGTTCGGGGATGGCAGGTACTTGAAAAACTAGTTATATAAAGATTTTTAAGAATTACATTTCAAATTAAACTTTGGAAAATTAGTAAAATAGCAAAATTACAAATACTAACATTTTAAATACTTGAATACTAAATAAAATTTGACAAATGAAAATGTCAAATTGCCAATTGGAGATTTCTATTATATCGAAAAATATCATAAAGATGATTACAATGAGTAGCATGATAAATTGATATCAAAATAAGTACAAAATGTCAAAATGTAGTGAAGGGAGGCCTCTAGTCACTCACTCTTCTCACTATTTTCTCTCTTCACCTAGCTATTGCAAAATGTGAAAAACCAAATGTGAGAAAATTAGAGTATTTGAGAGTGTTTTGTAGAGGTTAGAAGCAATGGAGGGGTCCCACTTGCCTTTAGGACTTGGCCCAAGGCACAAATTTCCAAGTATTAAAAAGAAATTTGAAAAAGAAAACACCTTTTGCACGTCCCAAGCTGGGAGACTTTTGGGCGTCCCTAGGACGTCTCAGAGACTTCTAGGCATCCCCAAGACGTCTCAGAGGCTTCTAGCCAACCCCGACGTCTCCCAACCATCCCCAACGTTCTGGTGGTGGTGGAGGTACAGCGGGGGGACATCCCCAACCCGTCCCCACGTCCTCGAGACATCCCCATCTCAGAAACGTGAGGATTTTTTTTGGGGGGGGCATCCTCGTGGAACACTACAAATAATTATTATCTTTTAAATACATTTAGGATGTCTAAAAATTGTCTCAAATTTATATTTTTTTAACTAATATAAAATTCTTAAATACATCTATCTAAAAGACATTAATATCAATATTATTATAAAATAATAAATACAATAAATTAAATATAGAATTTTAAATTAAATATTAATTTATTTATTATTTTTTTTTATTTGAAGGCAAGAAAGGGATTTTGAAAGGGCCCCAACCTTTATAAGAAATTAAGATGGAAACATCAATGGAGCCCAACAAATAGCGAAGTCACAACTACAAGGAGCAAATAGCACTAGGGCTATAAAGCAACAATAATAACGACAAAAATAATAGCACCACTCAATAAGGAGTTAAAGATAACAACAAAAGACATACTATTGAAAATAAGCAAGAGACTAGCAGAATCAAGGTAACATGAAGCCAAGTAGTTCCAACGAGCCATGACCACTTGCGATAGCCCTACCCATAGAATCAGTAAGGAAAATTTTCTTCCTAGTTGTTCACCCTTTATTAATTGTCAATCCTGGACTAGAAGAAATCATAGAACTTTTGTTTACTCATGGAAGTGACTTGACTGACTACCAGAGTAAACGAGAATAGAACTTATAGAAACATACATATCTAGTACTCACAAATGCATATGCACAAAACAATAGTATTTTCATTCATTCAATGGCAATAATTATAGTATACAATATATGTGTTGTCCCCGACTACAAGTAAACAAGACATATATAGTTGCCAACGTTGGTTGAAAACACCAACCGTCGAGAACTACCCAATACAACTAATCAAATGGTTGGGGACTTAACTCCTGATAACAACATATAATATTAAACATTTGTTGTATACATTAAGATTTATTTATTTACTTATTTGGCCGACTAAAACAAGATAATTACTTTTGGTCGACTACAACTTCTAGTACACCTCTCATTCAAACCATCATCTTTTTATCCTTATTTATGGAAGGCGAGTTGGGAAAATGTTAAATCCCACACATTGGGCTGATTACAACCAAGCCCTCACAAATGATATTTCGCTCCCTACAATTGTTTGAGATGACTGAACTCCTTTTTTCTTTTTTTTCTCCAGAACATTTGCTTCCTCCTATTGCTTAGGCAAGCAGCAACAAAGAGGACAGATTTATGACACATTTGACACAATTGTGGAATCCTTACAAACAATAAGTTGTACCCAATCACCCAATTAGAGGACAAGTAGATTGTAGAAGGAAACTCCTTATCCATATATACATTCACATGGAATCTAGAAAATAGTAGACATTTTCTATATTTGGTCACCATATCAAAAGTTGACTTGAACAATAGAGTTAGAAATACCCAACAACACATCCTACTCCCAATATTCCAATAGCAAGCCCGAAAGCCTAACCCAAAGGGGGACCTTGGTAGTGCATTCAGTCTTGGGATCAAAACTAGTTTCCATTTTTTAAGGAAGAGCCATTACTTACCCCAAAACCATGGGTCATCCAAGGGGGTCCAAACACAATCTTCATAGTTCAAAAAGGAGATTGAAAAAAGCCATTCATCATAGCCAAGATCTTGACTTTACCAAATAGTTTCCATTTTCTTTGAGCCCAATTTTTGAAAAACATCAATGTTTGGCTATGTTACCCCAAGTTTTTGAGATGGGGAGTTTCAAAAACTATGATTTTTCGGGCCATTTTTGCGGACAAGAAGGGATGGCAAAGGGGGCGGACTTTCAAAAAATAGGGAAAATTTTAAATATTCATATGATCAAATTGATAAAGCATTCAATGTAATGTCCCAATTTTATGCAATATTGTTTTGTGAGCTTTTAGCTCAGTTCTTGAGTCCTGTAAGGCTAATTGGTAAGAGAAGGGGGGCGGGTGAGATGGGACTCCAAAGTTCTTGGAGGACACAGGGTCAGTTATTCAAGATTTCTATTTTTGGCAATGAGCCCTATTAGCAGTATGGATCGCAACAACACTTTTAGAAGTGTTTTTAGAATCTTGGGTTGTTCTCCAAACTTCTTGGAGAGCACATCTATTTTTAGTAAGTCACTAAGTTGGCTCCAATTATCTTCCTATTGCTTTAGTTTCATCGTAGTGTGGTAAATATTCATATGATAACATTGATAAAGCATTCATTGTAATGTCCCCATTTTATGCAATATTGTTTTGTGAGCTTTTAGCTCAGTTCTGAGTCTTGTAGGCTAATTGGTAAGAGAAGGGGGAGGGGGGCGGACTCCAAGGTTTTTAGAGGACACGAGGTCAGCAATTCAAGATTCTATTTTGGCAATGAGCCCAGTTAGCAATATGGATCACAATGACACTTTCAGAAGTGTTTTCAAACTCTTGGGGTGTTCTCCAAACTTCTTGGAGAGCACATTTACTTTTAGTAAGTCACTGAATTGGCTCCAATTATCTTCCTACTACTTTAGTTTCATCATTTTGGTCAAAATCGGATTCCAATGTCGTTGCAATACTTTCCACAACTTAGGTGAGTTATTAAATTATTAATTAATATTTCACTAATGTTGTCTAATGTTGAGAAATAATAAAAAGACAACTTAGTGTAATAGCTCATTGAAAAGGTGATTAAGTGTTTAAATAGTTGGATGTCTAGGCATAAGGTTTCTTTTGCATGTAATGAATTATTTAATTCGAAAAGAGTAAAAAAACACTTTTTTGGAAAAAGCAAAAAAAAACATTTTTTGAAAAAGTTATAAAAGGAGGTGTTGGGGGCTCATTTTGATATGTTGATTGCTATGATACTGGTATGTTGTCAGATTTGAACCAAAGAGTTCTTCCTTGATCTATAAAGGACGAAAACACTCTTTAGATTGCTAGTTTCAGATTTGAAAAATAATCCCTAGCTAATTTGGGTGTGATTTCATCCAAAAAATTTTAATGTCCCTTTCTTGCATCTAATCAATTGGGAGTTCCATTAGCCTATTCTAGGGTTCCCATAGGCTAAGTGGTGTTTGTTAGGGGACTCAGAGCCTGTGTTGGGCTTTGTGGTGATTTTCGATGCTTTCTAGCAAGGGTTACTATTTATAGTAGTGGCCATTTTTAGCACTTACTATTTATAGTAAGTTTCAATGCATCTCGGATTGTGCCAGTTTGGTGTTTGGGCACACTATTTTTAGTAAGTGTATTTTTGACAGCTACTCCTGGCCTTTGTTTCTCCAGTAGTGTAATGTTTCCTGTTTGGGAATTGGTGAGTACTAAGGGTGTAATCAAATTAATATTTATATTTTTGTCACTTAAGTTATGTTATAAAGTCACTTTATAACTTAAGTGAGGGTCATGTGTTCATAAAAAGGACCCCTTGTCTCACGGCTAGGAATAAGGTGAAATAAGTTGTTTTTAAAAAAGAAAATATTTAGCCTCCAAAAGTGGATGCCAATCTTGGGGAGGCATAAGAAATTAAAAATAAATTAAAAAGCTCGTGAAGAGAGTGTGGGATTTCTTGGAGGGAAAAGTGGATTCAAATTGTGTTGCCCTAATTTCCTCCCCTCTTCTATATAATCACCTCTTGGGATCTCATTTCATTATCTCTATTTTGGCAACATAATAGGATGTTGTTGGAATGCTTTTAGATTTCCATTTCTGCAAGTTGAGGACACAAACCTCACCATTAGTTGCTGGTTTTGATGGTGAAAGATCCACCCTAGCCGGAAAGAGTGATTCTACTTCAAGGGTCACATTGGTATTCACAAAGTTTATGATTTTTCACCATTTTGGAGGTTGTAGAATGAAGATTTTCTCAGTGTTTTGATGTGGGATCGAAGGTTTGGGTGTGTTTAATGATTTGCTTCATTTTGGTGTGTTGGAGTTGTTGAAACGCATTTTCAGAGGTCTGATATACATTTCCAAGATTCTAGAAATTCACCTTTTCACAATGGCTAGAAGCGTAAATCTGCTCATAGCTCCATTGGCAAATTAAATATTGTTCTAGGCATTGTTCCAATGGACTTCTCATTGTTGAGCGCCACATTTGGAGTGGTTATTTGCATTTTTTGGTGAAGTCTTGAATTTTAAGGAGCTGGTAGCCCCTCTTAGGGAGCCATACCATTTCAAGGTTTGGCATTTTCCGACTTTGTTTTCAGAACAGCAACTTACAATGTCTGCAACAGCAAAATAATGGTGTCTTTTCTCATGAAATCATTGACCAATGTGAAGGAGAATGCTAGCAGTTGATAGTTGTTGCATTTGGTGACTACCCTAAGGAGTTGTATGCAATTTTCTGCCCATGTATGACTGTTATCAGGTCTGAAACTACTGTTACTAGGTCTGCAATTTATTTTAAGAAGTCGGATTTCATTGGTTGTTATTGCCAATATATGTTGTAATGATTCAATGTGAAGATAATGCTATTTCATGGTTAATTTCCTTCTTTTCTATGTTCCAAATGAATGTTATGTTATGTTGAAAAAACACTTAAATGCAAACAAACCTGCAACTCACATTACACTCGGCAACAAATAAAAAAAAAACCACAGGTGGTTGTTACAGTGGTACCAAAGACCTTTCCTGCCAGCCTGTGATAATCACATACAATCAGCTTCATATCTTCGATGAGTGAGAGGTGTTGTGACCTTTTCACACATCACCCCATTCAAAATGGGGACCCCCTAATTTTTGCTCCATTCGGGTCTTTTGGCTTTGTTTTCTTCTCTGTTTCTCTCTTTCTGCTATCTGCCTTTCCGGGGATGTGCTCGTCTTTGAGTGTCAATTGAAGTTTTGGCCAAGTCTGTGGAATTAGGGTTTGCATTTCTCACGTCAGTTTGAGGTCAAATCAAGTTTGGCTACTGAAATCTGAGACTAATATTATTGTCAGGAGGGCTACAAACAAGTTTCCACTAAATTTTCGCTGAATTCTGATAACTTGCTATTTTTAGTAAGTATCAATTTGGGGCCTATTTCCTTGGGATTTTCAAATTCTAACAACTGCATTGCACTTAGAACACTGCGAGCTACCTGCCTGCCAAATTTGAGCTGAAACAGACAACTTACTATTTTTAGCAGTTCTGCCTTCTAGGACCACTTTTAGGGTCTGCATGTTGAGCTTTCGGATGCATGTCTGGAGATTCTTTTTGGTTTTTCGAGACCTTCGCAATGATATAGCATGCAAAACGAGATGATGACTTTCAATGATTCACGTTTCAGAGGCTATTTTTAGGGTTTGCATGCAAAATTTCTCAGCGCATGTCTGCATAATCTTTTTGGGTTTTCTGAGATCCACGCAACGAGGTAACATGCAAGCAGAGTTGATCACTTTTCCGAGACTTGCTATTTTTAGCCAGTGCTCGCATGTTGATAATTTTTCTGGGTTTTTCTGGGTTTCTTGAGATCTCTCGGGCAGTGTGACATGCAAACTCATACGACAGTCAGAAGATCACTATCTCAAACACTTACTATTTTTAGCAAGATCACTTCGGCGGCTGCCCAACACTTCAGAATCATGAACACAACGACATGCAAAAGGAACAGGGACAGGGTCAAACAAAGACCATTTGAGCAACATGCAAGTCAAATTAGGGTTTCCAGCTTCGGGACCCAAAATGAGGGGTCAAACGCCAAAATTTCCGAAAATCGGTGTATCCCATCGCGATCAGCATCTTTCAAGGAGTCCACTGGTAAAATTTGAAGGAAATCGGAGCACTTACTATTTATAGTAAGCCACTTCTGAAACAGGCTATAAATAGTAAGTCAACATTAGGCGCCAGTGTGAACGGGCAAGTCTACCGATGAGGGTCACGTCATTCAAATTTCAAGATAAACGGAGTTGTGGAAGTCTTGAAATAAAGCAGTTGCTATAAATAGTAAACCACCTCCAGAAACATGCTATAAATAGCAGGTCAGCGCAAGGCATCAATATGAATAAGTCAAACAGGTGATGAAGACCCCATGGAGCTAATTTCAGATCAAACGGAGTTGCAGAAGTTTGAAAATCAAGCACTTACTATTTTTAGCATGTCCATGCAGAGGAATTAGGGTTTCCTAAAAGGTAGGGCGAAACACGACAATCACGCAGAGGCATCATCCAGTCATGATCAACATCCTTCAGGCAATCCACTCACAAAGGTTAAGCTCATTCTGAACAGTTACTATTTTTAGTAAGTTGCTAAAAATAGCAGGTGCATACTGGAATTAGGTGCCAGCAGCTCATTCATGTCACGAGGTTCGAAGCAAAGCAAAAATCCAACCTTCTGGAGCTTGAAATCAGCTTGAAATGCAAAAATTGAGAAACTTTCTAAAAATAGCAGGTTAGGGCAAGCTGAGGGCATCATGAACAATTCGCCCTAAATCAATCGAAAGCTGGAAAATTCATCCAAGTCTGATAAAATGAAAGCTTGTCACCCTCGAATCTGCTCCAGAAGCTTGAAGAGCCATGAAAAATTCACTAAGTCTAAGAAATTTGAAGTCCAGCATGCCAAATGCGCCTTAGCTACTTGAGGATGGCTGAAAAAATTTCTAAGTACTTGAAATTGGAAGTAGACATGGTGAAATGCGCCCTTGAAGCTGAAGATTGATGGAAAATTTACTAAGTCCTCAAAATTTGAAGCAAGGACCCCTATATGCGCCCTTGACTTGGAGGAGACCTTGAAAAAAAATCTAAGTATGGAAGAATGGAAGTATGACCCCCTTGTATGCGCCCAAGAACTTGAGGAGGGGTAAGAAAAGTTTCCAAGCCTTGAAAACTTGAACCTCACCCATGGAAATGCACCCTTGGAAGGTTGGAAGGCTGAAAAATATTCTAAGTGTTTTAAACTTGAAGGAAGTACCCCTATATGCACCTAGAGAAGAGAGGGGGGTGAAAATTTGGTTAAGTGCTGAAAATTGGAAGCTCACCCATAGAAATGCGCCCTAACTTGGGTGAGAGTTAAAAAGTTTCTAAGTGTTGTAAATTTGAAGCTTGGTACCCCAAATGCGCCTAAGCTGGAGGTTGAAGTCAGAAATTTTTCTAAGGCATAGAAACTAGAAGTAGCACATGTCAAATGCGCCCTTGAAAGATTGAAGTGATTTGAAAATTTCTAAGTATGGTAAAATGAAGGCTCCTGCCCTCATTTGCGCCTTGACTTGGAGATGCCTTGGAATTTGTCTAAGGCAAGAAAATTAGAAGTAGAAGGGATGGTATGCGCCAAGATTGAAGAGGAGTTGGTAGTGAAGTTTTCTAAGGCTGAGAAAGTGAAAGTTGGAAACCCTTGAGTGCACCCTTGGAGAGAGATGCTTGGAGATTTTGGCTAAGTGTTTGAAATTGGAAGTAAGTACCTCCATATGCTCCCAACATTGCAACATTGCATGATGTCTCAAATTTCTTCTAAATTGTTGAAACTTGGAGCTTGAACCCCTAAATGCACCTAAGTCAAGGAAGTGGAGGTGAAATTTTCTAAGGAATTGAAACTTGAAGTCCACCATGTTGAATGCGCCTGGCTTGAAAGGGGTAATATCAAAAGTTTAAAATTTTTCTAAGTATTGGAAACTAAAAGCTTGAAGGATCATATGCGCCTGAGGGTTGAAGAAGAAGTTTGAAATTTTTCTAAGTGTAGAAACTTGAAGTAAGCCATGGCAAATGTGCCCAAGCTTGAGTGGAACTTGAAAATTCTTCTAAGGCAATAAAACTAGAGGTTTGAAGAGGTAAATGCACCTAGCACAACATGGAGGAGTTAGAAAAGTTTCTCAGTACTTGAGATTGAAAGCTCAACACTTCAGATGCACCCTCAAACAAGAAGCTACTTGAGATTGTTCTAAGTATGGAAAATCAAACCTCAAGGGATCTTATGCACCTAGAATATAAAGGTGATATCAAAGTCTTCTAAGACTTGGACAAAATGAAAACCCAGAGGGCTAAATGCGCCTATCTTAAGGAAGGTGGAATGTGGAGACTCTCACCTCGAAATACACCCAGGGAAGAGGAAGTTTAAGAAAACGCCTAAGGCGTTGGATATGAGGACATCAAGGGCAATATGCGCCATAGGACAAGAGGTGAAATACGCTCGCAAGGAAGAGATGAAATTTGTATAAGGAATGAAGAATTTGAAGATGAAGTGAAACTTAGACATCAAGCTTTCAAATGCACCCTCGGGGTGGGGAAATTTCTAAGGCACAAAATTCAAGCACAAGGTTGTAAATGTGCCCTTGAAGAGGACACTGTGAAATGAACACACAAGTCTCTAAATACGCCCAAAAAGAAAAATTTGCCAGAGGAGAATGACGAAGAGATCACTCGGACCTTGGGAGTCAAAGCATGAAAATCAGGTGAGTGAAGTGAATTTATATTATGAAGTGTTTTGTTGCTCTTCTCTTTATCTGTTTTGCAAGGTGAACGTCGGGGCCAGAGCGCGATGACTTGAAGCAATGGACCAAGATGATATTACCACCTTGAAAGGAGATAAAGTTATGTGTTTGGAGCTCCTCCACGAGATCTCAGCCGCACCCAAAACATGAAAGAAGAAAAGTTGCAAGAAATGGCTAAGTGTTGGAATAACCTAATATGCACTCAATTTAGAGAGGTAGATGGCGAGGAAAAAAATGCTCGAGTCCAAGATAAGAAGACCCTTCAGGATCAACGGTGGAGAAATAATTATCCTCGTGCAGTTCAGAGTTAGAGAATGTCAGTTGAGAAGAGAATCATCATCGAGCACGAGAAAGAGGTTGCCGCCTTGAAGTTAGATCGAGAACGTGCCTGCCATATCCATTCAAGGAGTTGAAGTAGTGTTGACCAAACTCAGGCCGTTTGCAGTCCGAGAAGAATAGTGTGAACGTGTTTCCAGATAGGAATCTTCTAGAAGATGGTGGCCATTAATTGCTCATTTATTACCCCACTCTTCTTGGTGGCGGTTTTTAGGGTTAGGGTTTATGTGGCTCAATCTAAGCCCTTCATTGTAATTGAATCTGAGCCGTCCATTGGAATGGGCCAACTATAAAAGGGGCATCCCCCCTCATTTGTATCATTAGGAGTTAGAATAGCAGAAAAAGAATAGAGAGAGATTGATAGAATAGAAGGTAGCATAGTTTGATAGTTTAGCTTAGATTGAAAAGGAAGGAAAGTCTTCCCTTTGAATACTTTGTAAGAAGTTGTTGTGAACACTTTCATAATAAAAGAGTTTTCATTGATGGTGATCTCTTCTTTGTTATGAGTAGCTAGTGAGGCTTCTTCGTCCTTCCAATTCACGTAGAATCTTGAAGTAGCTTAAAGTAAAGTAGATTTTATTTCATGCGAGTACTTAGTAATTATGGAATGTGGTGCTCGATTTGAACAAAACTTCGCTTATCCATACCACTAGCGGGCTCGCTGGCGGTGGGTTTGCCTTGCATGGTCAACTGGAACATCATGAAACTTAACTTCAATTATGATTTATATGTTGGCATGCATCGTTGTGATGGTGTCTTCATGCTAGATCGTGATTTGAATACCTTTGATTACTCCTCTGAAGATTGCACCGGTTTTGTGGAAGTTGTCAGAAGCGAGGCAAAGCAAAGCTTGGTTGAAGTCTACGAGAATTGATCGTCACGTCCCACGCCTTAGAGTAGATTAGAACCTTCTCATCCCTACAACCATTTCAAATTCAGTACATTTTTTGTTAGTATTAGGAAATTTGCATTTACCCGATAAATCATTCGAACTACATGAAAGCCCTTAATCTGCTGTCTGCTGCCTGCTGCCGAACAATTGTGTAAGTCCCCTTGAAATACCAGCAAAATAAAATTGAGCCAACTGAGACTATCCACTGCATGAAGGAACCTTGGAGTTGAATGCATGATCTTTCTAGCAATCTTAGCATGCAGGAGATTTTGTTCAAGAGAGGATAGAGTCGCCGTTGGCAACTTTATTCTGTGTTGGTGCGGTCACGAAAATCACATCAACAAGAGGGAACAAAGATATATATTCAAAGGGAATTGAGAAAAGGACATTGGCAGCCCCTAGGTTCCGGAAGATGAAACAATCTCAGGTGTTCTCAAGGCACATTAGGAGTCTTCACAAGGTATTGAGATGCATCAAGACCCACTAGGTGAAGGGGAAAATTCTCCAAGGCACATGGTTGAAAGAGGCAAGGGTAGAGTTGGGGAAGATAGGGAAAAACTTGGTAGTAAACAACTCTCATAACAACACACAAGGCAACCCAATACATAATGGGGACAACAGCTCCACATATCAATAAGGGGGTAATGGAGGACAGCCTATAACAGCAAAATCAAATACTTTCTCTAGACCCTTCTAGCCCTCATTTATTCTGAAGGAGACACCACACAATGGTCATGGCACTTCCCTAGCTTTGATGGATGAGTTGAGAAATGCCTACGCTGAATATGACACCCTTCCAGAGGCTTTAAAAGAGCACTTAACCTTCAATGAGTTCATGGACCAAAAGAGGAAAAAGGGTGGTGGTAGTGCTGATCACAAAGGACCAGCAGTCCAAAGGGACTTACAAAAGGCTTTTGGCAAGGTAACCCTTACTCATTATGATGGTAGTGATAAGTGCACAACCACGGCATGGGTACAAAAGTTGGATAATTACGTAGCCCTTAGACCTATGATGGAGGAGGAGGCAATTAAGTTTGCCACTCTACATCTTGATGCAGTAGCACACGAGTGGTGGTACCATGGCCTTGTCACTTTGGATCAAAAGTCTATCACTTCATACGATGAGTTTACCACTAAGCTCATTGAGAGGTTTGAGAAGAAGGATCCTGACTTACATTTCAGAGAGTTGGCCCGGCTGAAGCAATATGGCACAATGGAGGCTTACATAGTAGAGTTTCAAAGGCTCTTAGTGATGGTCACAGGGATTACAGAGAGGAGATTGGTGGTTTTATTTAGTGAAGGACTTATGAAGCCACTTAAGGGGTGGATCAAGGCATTTGACCCTCCAACCTTGCAGGAAGCCATGAAGAAAGCAAGGAATATGGAGTGGGCTGCCCCAAAATCTAATTTTCAATCCAAACCATTTTTACACAAGAAAGACAAAAGACCATTCACTAAGGACACCAATCAGCAAAAGAAATCAATCACAAGACTTGATGGTGACACTCTTAATGACTTGAGGAGGAAGAATTTATGTTTCTCAGGCAAAGGGCCTTGGAACCCAGGACATAAATGTGCAACTAAGGGCAAAGTAAATAGGATTGAGTACTATTCAACAGAGGAGTCTTTATCAGAAAAATCAGACCAGCAATCTAAGGAGAAAGAGGAAGAAGAGTCTTCTAAGGAGTCTGAAAAAGAAGAGGCAAAAGAGGGAAAGCTTGCCCAACTTTATAGTTTCCAAAAGAATGAATCCTTGTGCATCAGAGGATTTCTTAATGGGCAATGTTTGGTTTCTTTAATAGACTCAAGGGCTACACATAATTTCATAGATGAGGGACTTGTGGCACGTAGGGGTCTTCAGACACAGGAGGTTGATGGCTTCAAAGTGATAGTTGCAGATGGGTTTACCATTACATGCACCAGGATGATTCCTTAGCTCAGCGTTCAGTTGGGTAATTATGAAGTCAAGGATGAATTCTATGTGGTTAGTATTGGGGATACAGATGCAGTGATGGGTATTCAGTGGCTACATTCCCTTGGTGAGATCACACTTAATTTTCAAACCATGGAGCTAAAGTTCAAATCAGACGGTAGGAATGTGGTCTTGAGGGTGATATCCAATGGAGGGCCTCGAGTGGCTTCTTTCAAATGCATGGAGAGGCTTTTCAAGTATGATCAAGTAGAGTGGGCAGCAAAGTGTATGGTTATGCCCACAGTTACAAAAGAGGAGAAGCGCTCCTATCCTCCAAACATTCAAGCTTTGCTATCCAAGCGAAGCAAGGTTTTCAGTAGCGTACCTCCAAGTAGGCCTCCTGATAGAGGCATTGAGCATGTAATCGAGTTGGAGGAGGGGGCTAAGCCCACCATCACTACACCATGCAGGCATCTAAAGAGGCATAAGGATGAAATTGAGAAGACAATTAAGGTGCTTTTGGACATGGGACATATTAGAAAGAGTAAGAGTTGTTTCTTCCATGGTGTTAGTGAAGAAGGATGGGACTATGTGCATGTGCATAGATTATAGAGCACTAAACAAGAAGACCATCAAGAACAAGCACCCCATCCCACGGATAGATGAGCTCATTGAACTTAAGATCTGGGCACCATCAAATCAGAGTTAGAGAGGAGGATATTGAGAAGACAGCGTTCAGATGCCATTATGGTCACTTTGAGTTCCTCATTATGCTCTTTGGGTTGACTAAAACTCCTACTACATTTCAATCATGCATGAATAGGATATTCAGCAAGCAATTCCGTAAGTTTGTATTGATATTTTTTGATGATATACTTATTTAGAGTAAATCATGGGAGGAGCATTTGAGGCATTTGGATGAGGTCTTGAGCATCTTGGAGATTGAGTCATTGTTTGCCAAGGAGTCCAAGTGTGAGTTTGGCATGTCAGAGTTGCTATATCTTGGACACATAATCAGCTCTAAGGGAGTTAGCATTGATCCTAAAAAGATCAAGGCTATTCTTGATTGGCCTCCACCTATGAATCTTATACAGTTGAAGGGATTCTTTGGGTTTTGCGGGTTCTACAGGAGGTTTGTCAAAGGATTCTCTCAGTTGGCTGCCCCACTCACAGATTTGACCAAAAAGGGAGCATTTTTTTGGTCTGAAACAGTGCAGCAATCCTTTGATCATTTTAAGCAATTGATGAGTACATGCCCAGTGTTAGCAATTCCAAACTTCTTCAAGCCTTTCGAGCTTGAATGTGACACATCGGGTGAAGGTATAGGTGCTATCCTTATGCAGAACAAACACCTAATAGCTTTGAGAGTAGGAAGTTTAGAGGAGACAAGGAGATGTTATCGATCATGCATGCTTTAGCTAAATTCAAATAGTACCTTGTTGAAGGGAGATTTGTGGTTAAGACTGATCACAACGGTCTTAAATACTTCCTGAATCAGAGGGATCTCAATGAGAGGCGGCAGAAATGGGTAAGCAAACTCCAAGGCTATGACTTTGAAAGGGAAGAGGAATGTAGTGGCTAATGCCTTGTCTAGAAGGCCACATTTATGTTCAATTTCAGTCACATCAGCAAATTGGAAGGAGAGGATGCAAGCTGATTACGACAAGAATGCACTTGCAAACAACATTCTTGATGGTTCATTGCAGGATGATAGGTACCAGGTAAGTGATGGTCTTATATTTTACAAGGAAAGAATTTGGTCAGTCCCTGAATCTAAGATGAAAGTGCAGATTTTTAAGGCTTTTCATGGCATTCCTATGGCTTGTCATCCTAGATATTATAAGACATATAGGCAGATCCGTGAGAGATTCTCATGGAAATGGATGAAAGATGACATTTTCAAGTATGTTCGTGAGTGCCAAGTGTGCCAACAAAACAAAAAGGAACATACTTACCCTATGGGTTTATTGCAGCCCCTACCCATTCCTACTCGGAAGTGGGAAATCATATCAATGGACTTCATTATAGGGCTTCCCAAGGTGCAGGGGAAGGATTGTATCAATGTGGTGGTGGATAAATTGACCAAAGTTTGCTCACTTTTTTGCCATATCAGCAGGGTATAGAGCGGTACATATAACAGATTTGTTCTTCTAAGAGGTGTTTAGGCTTCATAGAACACCTAAGACCATCATCAGTGACAGGGACAACAAGTTCATGAGCTTGTTTCAGCAAGATTTATTCAAATTGTGTGGCATCGAGTTGACTGCTAGCGCCAATTATCATCCTGTTGTGACCTTTTTCACACATCGCCCCATTGCAAATGGGGACCCCCTAATTTTGGCTTTGCTTTTCAGTCGTTTTGTTGTTGTCTCTCTTTTCTACTGTCTGCCTTTTCGGGATGGGCCCGCCGTTGAACCTTAACGTGAAATTTTGGCTGAGTCTAAAAATTAGGGTTTCCATCTTTCCGGCCAATTTGAGGTCAAGTGAGGTAAATAAATTGAAAACAGAGCTTAACATTGTTGTCAGCATGCTCCCAGCAGGTTCTCAGCTAAGTTTCATCGAATTCCGGGTACTTACTATTTTTAGTAAGTATGCAATTACAAGCAATCTGTCGGCATTTTTGAGATTCCAACAATCACACTGCATTCAGAGCACATCAGGCTGCTCTCTAGAAAAATTTGAGTTGAAACAGACAACTTGCTATTTTTAGCAGTTCAGCTTCCGGAGCAGATTTCGGGGCTTAGATGCAGAGTTTTTCTTTGCATGTCTGGAGATTCATTCTGGGTTTTTCGAGACCTTCGCGACAGTATAACATGCAAAGTGAGACAACAACTTTCAGAGTTTAGCCTTCGGAGGCTATTTTTAGGGTTTGCATGTCAGGGTTTTCTTTGCATGTCGGATGATTCCTTATGGGTTTTTTGAGACCTATGCAGTGGTGTGACATGCAAAGCAGGATAATCACTCATTTGGGAACTTACTATTTTTAGCAGGTGCATCCCGACAGCCGCCTCCCAGCACTTCAGAATCACGAGCTGATCACAATGCAACAGAAACAAGGACAAATAGAGATCATTTGATACGCATGCAGAGCAAATTAGGGTTTCCAGCTTCGGGGCCTGAAAAGAGGGGTAAAAAGTTAAAATTTTCGAAAACCGGTGTAAACCACCGCGATCAGCATCCTTCAGGCTTTTTGCTGGTAAAATTTGAAGACAAACGGAGCACTTACTATTTATAGTAAGTCATTTTGGAAATAGGCTAAAAATAGCAAATCAGTTGCATGCGTCGATGCCAGCAGTAAGGTCACGTGGTGAGGAACACGTCATTCAAATTTCAAGTCAATCTGAGCTGTGGAGGTACCAGAAGCAAGCAGTTACTATTTATAGCAAATCACCTTCAGAAATGGGCTAAAAATAGCAGGCCGACTAAAAATAGCAGTGTCAATAGGGTAACAAGGTCGTGAGGATGCAGTGTTTAAAATTTCAAATTGTTCTGAGCTTCAGAGATGCAAGAATCAGGAGACTTACTACAAATAGTAAGTCACAGAGAAACTGGCAAAAACGAGGAAAAAGTGGCCAAGTATTGGACTTCATCCTGCAGCTACTTGAAAATGCGCCCAAGTTGATGAAGAAGCATGAAGAAAGTTCTAAGTCCAAAACTCGTCCTCCTACCTATCCAAAATGCACCCAAGGAAAGCTGGTGAAAATTGAAAAATATTCTAAGGCAAACATATCCTCCTCACCGATCAAAATGCGCCCAAGAAGGCTAGCAAGTCAAGGAGGTCAACAAAGTTTATCCACCACATATGCCCAAATGCGCCCACCTTGAAAGCATGACATGCAAAAAAATGGCTAAGTTAAATTCGTCCTCCACCACCTCTCAAATGCGCTCATCCTTCAACAAGCATCAAATGCGCCCATAAAGCAAGTAAGTCAAAGGAGTCAAAGGCGTTCATCCTTCAAGCATAGTAAAATGCACCCAAAACAAAGCATGTGAGGACAAAACAAAGGAAGATGAAGAGTCACTTGTTGGAGGCGCTAAAAGTTTTCATCCTCCACCCTATGCTAAATGCACCCATCCTTCTCAAGGGGTGAAATGCACCAAGTTTAGAAGAAAGTCAAAAGTCAAAATGCTTTATCCTCCTTCTATGCTCAAATGCGCCCAAATGAAGGCATGTGAAGACAAAAAGTCAAGGCGTTGAAAGTTTCATCCACTTCAACATGTAAAATGCGCCCATGCAAAAGGAATCTAAGACGTGCTAAAGGGTGAAGTTGATGGGTAGAAATATACTAAGGGCGTTGAAAAGTCAAGTCCTTCATGACATCAAAAATGCGCCCAAGTGTATGAAGTGTGAAATGAAATAAATTACCAAGGCGTGGAAATAAGATGTTAAAATGTTAATCCTTCACCATGTGTGAAATGCGCCAAGGTAAGGTAAGGGGTGGTGAAACAAAATTGACAAGTGAGGCGTTCAAAGTGTTTTATTCACCTTCAAGTGGGATATGCACCAAGTACAAGATGATAGTGCTAATATGCTAGGCGTTGAAATACAAGGTGGTGAATGAAATAAAGGATGTGCCAGGCATTGGGATTAAATATCCTCCATGACAGGTGCCTTCATGAATAAAAAATTTTCTAAGTGAAGTTGATGAAATTTCCACCACTGGCGAACGAATAAAATTTTCTAAGGCAAATTCAAAATGCAAGTTGATTTAAAATTTCTCTAAGGCAAAATATTTTCTTCCTTAGAAAATACGCCTGGGCATGAAAGTGATGAAGTTCTCCTTGGAGCACGAGCAAGATTGCCAGTGATGAAATCAGAGGATATTAGCTTTGCAGGATGGATTAAAAATTTCAAAGTCAGAGCAACGAAGCATTCACAAAGATGAAGAAATGGATTAAAATTTTGTCAAAAATTATTTTTCCAAGGTTCAAAATTCAAGAAAAAAATCAAATGAACCCGTTCGTTGTACACCCATGAGTTCGACGCATTCTGAAGAAAATTTTCTTCTGGGTATTGAAGATTATCGATGAGGAATGAATTTTAAGGTCTTCCACAGCTTGCCAAGGATTCTGAGGTAAAGATTTTAAATGGGCACCAGGTTGATAAATTTCCTAAGGGAAATTTTAAAATTTTCTAAGGCAAGGAATAAAACGTGTTTTCAAGATAAAATCTGCCTTGGTGGATGAATTTGAGGGTGATTGCCTAGATGATTTTTGATCAAATTCCTGATGAAAGGATTTTTCCCGAGCCTGAGTTAGATGAAATATCAGAGTGAAGTACGCCCAAGCGGAATACAAGATGGGTTGGAAATTTGGCTAAGGCATGAAGAATCATGAAGAAGGCAAAAGTTGGCTAGTGAAGGCGATGAACGCTTGGAAGTTAGAGCGTGAAAATCCTGGTAAGTAAGTTGAATTTATATTATGAAGTGTTCTAATGCTCTTCTCCTTGCTTGTTTTGCAGGAGGAACGTCGAAACCAAGCGGTGATGACTTAAGTGATCCAAGATGACATTTCAACCTCGAAGGAAGGAAAGTTGCAAGAAAATGGCTAAGTGTTGAGACTTAGTGACAGAGAAGAAATGTTTTCGAAACTCAAGATGGAGGAAAGAATGGAAGCTCGAGCGAAGTTGAAGAACAACGTCAAGAAAGAAGATCAAGAACAGTGTGAACGCGTCTACAAACGGGAATCTTCTAGAAGGATGATGGACATTAATAGCTCATTTATTACCCCACTCCTCTTTATGGCGGTTTTTAGGGCGAATCTTGTTTAGGGCTGAGGTGGCGCGATCCCGGCCATCCAGCCGATTGTAATCTAAGCCGTCCGTTGGACTTGGCCATCTATAAAAGGGGGAGTCCCCCTCATTTGTATCTCATTAGACATTAGAGGTAGAAGTTGAATCAGAGTAGAATTAGAGTAGAGGGACAACTTAGAAGTAGCTTAGTATAGATTGATAGTGTAGTTTGAAGAAGAGGGAAAGTTTTCCCTCTGAAAACTTTGTAAGAAATTGTTGTGAACACTCTCTCAATAAAAGAGTTTTTCATTGATGGTGAATTTCGTCTTTGTTGTGAGTAGCTAGCAAGGTTTCTTCGTCCTTCCGATTCAAATGGTAGCATAGTTCAAAGTAGTATTATTTTCATTCCATGCAAGTAGATGTTAGTTGTGGAATGTGGTCTTCAATTTGAGCAAACTTCGTCTATCCATACCACTAGTGGGCTCGCTGATGGTGAGTTCGCCTTGTGTGGTCAACTGGAACATTGCGGACTTAACTTCGTTTGTGATTCACTCGTTGGTATGCGTCGTTGTGACGGTGTCTTCGCGTTGAATTATGATCTGAACACCTTGAACTACTCCTCTGAAGATTGCACCAGTTCTGTGGAAGCTGTCCGAAGCGAGGCAAAGCAGAGCCTGGTTGAAGCTTGTGAAGATTGATCGCCATATCCCACACTTAGAATAGATTTAGGCTCTCTAAACCTTACCCCATTTCATTCAGTACTTTCTGGTTAGAATAGGAAACCCGCGCTTCATAGACAAATCTTTTGAGCATTTGAATTCCTTTCTCCGAACAATTCCGTAAGTCCCCTTGAAATACCAGCAAATCACATCGAGCCAACTGAGCCTATTCGCACTGAAAGAACCTTGGAGTTGAACGCATGAACTTTCTTGCAATCTTAGCATGCGGAATACTTTGATCAAGAGAGAATAGGGTAGCCATTGGCGACTTTATTCTGCGTTGGTGCGGTCACGAAAAACACATCAACACATCCCCAAACTAATGGGAAAACAGAGGTGGTTAATAAATGGGTGGAAGGTTACCTGCGCAACTATGTTTCAGGGCAGTATAAGGCATGGGTTAAGTGGTTGCATTTGGGAGAGTTATGCTACAACTCTACCTTCCATATGTCCATTAGGATGTCTCCATTGATGGCATTGTATGGTTATGAAGCTCCTAGCTTCGTTTATTTGCTTTTTGGAGATTACAGGGTGCCCAAAGCTAGAGATCTTCAAGAGAGTTAGGATTTCATGAGATCTTTGAGAGATAATATACAACATGCTCAGAATCAACGGAAGTTGTATGTTGATCAGCATTGCATTGAGCGGGCTTTTGAGGTAGGAGACATGGTCTACTTGAGATTGCAACCTTATAGACAATCCACTCTCAAGAAGAGTGGATCAGGGAAACTTAAGCCCCACTTTTATGAACCATTCAGAGTCACCAGGAGGATCAGAGAGGTGGCTTATGAGCTTGAGCTACCTAAGAGTAGCAAGGTGCACAATGTCTTCCACGTTTCTTGCATTAAAAAGGAACTTGGTCAGAATGTGATTCCTTCTACAAAGTTGCCTCCTTTGGATGAGGAAGGCAAATTGATATTGGTTCCAAAGGTTGTGATTGAGGTCAAAAAGCGTACTCTGCAAAAGAGGGTAATCAGGGAGTATGTTGTGAAGTAGAAGATCTTGCCAATGGAGGATGCTATTTGGGAGAGTGAACAGATATTACAACATCCAGAGTTGCGTTTGCTTGAGGACAAGCAATCTTGGGGAGGGAGGATTGTAATGTCTCCTTCTTGCACCTGATCAATAGGCTAAGTGGAGTTGGTTAGGGGACTCAAAGCTTGTGTTGGGCTTTGTGGTGGTATTCAGAGCTTTCTGGCAGGCATTACTATTTATAGCAGTGGCCATTTTTTAGCACTTACTATTAATAGTAAGTTTCAATGCATCTTGGATTGTACCAGTTTGGTGTTTGGACACACTATTTTTAGAAATTGCTATTTTTAGTAAGTGTATTTTTGGCAGCTGATCCCGACCTCTATTTCTCCAACAATGTAATGTTTCCTGTTTGGGCGTTGGTAAGTACTAAGGGTGTAATCAAATTAATATTTATATTTTTGTCATTTATGTTATAAAATCACTTTATAACTCAAGTGAGGGTCATGTGTTCATAAAAAGAACCCCTTGTCTCACATCTAGGAATAAGGTGAAATAAGTTGTTTTTAAAAAGGCAAATATTTAGCCTCCAAAAGTGGACGCCAATCTTGGGGAGCCATAAGGACTTAAAAATAAAGTAAAAAAGCTCATGAAGGGGGTGTGGGATTTCTTGGAGGGAAAAGTGGATTCAAATTGTGTTGCCCTAATTTCCTCCCCTCTTCTATATAATCACCTCTTGGGTTCTCATTTCATTATCTCTATTTTGGCAACATAACATGATACTGTTGGAATGCTTCCATATTTCCATTTTTGCGAGTTGAGGATGAAAACCATCACCATAAATTGCTGGTTTCAGTGGTAAAGATCCACCCTAGCTGGAAAAAGTGATTCTACTTCAAGGGTCACATTGGTATTCACAGAGTTTATGATTTTCACCATTTTGGAGGTTGTAGAATGAAG
Organism: Sequoia sempervirens; assembly: GCA_007258455.2. NCBI lineage: Eukaryota > Viridiplantae > Streptophyta > Pinopsida > Cupressales > Cupressaceae > Sequoia > Sequoia sempervirens. Next base: position 25,263 of record VDFB02322587.1, on the reverse strand, counting down.
ATTTTCTCAGTGTTTTGATGTGGGATCAAAGGTTTGGGTGTTTTTAATGGTTTGCTTCATTTTGGTGTGTGTTTGGAGGTGTTGAAACGCATTTTCAGAGGTTTGATATACATTTCCAGAATTTTTGAAATTAATCTTTTCACAATGGTTGGAAGTGCAAATCTGCTCATAGCTCCGCTGGTGAATTAAATATTGTTTTGGGAATTGTTCCAATGGATTCCTCATTGTTGGGCGCCACATTTGGAGTGGTTATATGCATTTTTTGGTGAAGCTTTGAATTTTATGGAGCTGGTCACTCCTCTTAGGGAGCCGTACCATTTCAAGGTTTGGTATTTTCAGACTTCGTTTCCAGAACAGCAACTTCCAGGGTCTGCAACAGCAAAATAAGGGTGTCTTTTCTCATGAAATAATTGGCCAATGTGAAAGATAGTGCTAGGATTTGATAGTTGTTGCATTTGGTGACTACCCTAAGGAGTTGTATGCAATTTTCTGCCTATGTATGACTGTTATCAGGTCTGAAACTAGTGTTACCAGGTCTGCAATTTATTTTAATAAGTCTGATTCCATTGGTTGTTATCACCAATATTGTTGTAATGATTCAATGTGAAGATAATGCTATTTCATGGTTAATTTCCTTCTTTGCTATGTTCCAAATGAATGTTATGTTATGTTGAAAAAACACTTGAATGCAAACAAACCTGCAACTCACATTACTCTCAGCAACAAATCATAAAAAAAACCAGGGGTGGTTGTTACAAAATCACCATTGGAATTCAAGCAGTCTACGATTTTGGATTTTATGATGGAGGTTTTTGTTGTTTTCTAAGTGCAAATATTTTGGAGTGACTTTTTTAATAATTTTTAGATGATTTTTGTATTCTTTGGTGGTGCCTAGGGTTGCTAAACCCTCTTTGAATACTTTGGCACTGATTTTCAACTATTTAGTTTCATATAAGCACTTATATCAGCAATATTCATCTTTATCAACATTTTGTAACAGCAAATATAGCCACTGTTACCCGGGGACGCATACCCGGTCCAAAAACACCTATCCCTGTCTCAAGAACATCCCGAGGACCAGGTAGAAGCTAGGGGACATCCCCTAGATGTCCCCAAATTTACAAAAAATTGAGGAAATGTCCCAAAAAACCGGGGACGTTTGGATTTAGGGCAAGGGATGGCCGGGACGGCCAGGGATGTCTAGGATATCCCCCGACCGTCCCAAGGACAACCCGTCGTCCCCTGCCTCAGACCTATTGTGACCTTTTCACACATCATCCCATTTGAATGGGGACCCCTTAATTTTTGCTCCGTTCGGGTCTTTTGGCTTTGTTTTTTCCTCTCTTTTTCTCTCTTTATGCTATCTGCCTTTCCGGGGATGTGCTAGTCTTTGAGTGTCAGTTGAAGTTTTGGCCAAGTCTATGGAATTAGGGTTTGCATTTCGCATGTCGTTTTGAGGTCAAATCAAGTTTGGCTAATATTATTGTCAGGAGGGCTACAAACAAGTTTCCACTGAATTTTCACCAAGTTCTGACAACTTACTATTTTTGGTAAGTACTTGATAACACAGTTGAAATTTTGACTGATACACTGCATTTTGAGCACCTTGAGCTATCTGCCTGCAAATTTTGAGCTAGAATAGACAACTTGCTATTTTTAGCAGTCTAGGCTTCGGGAGCTGATTTTAGGGTTTGCATGCGAAGTTTTTCAACGCATGTCTGAAGATTCTTTGTGGGTTTTTCGAGACCTTCGCAGTGATATAGCATGCAAATTAGGATCAGGACATTTTTCAAGAGCTTTCTTCGAAGGCTATTTTTAGGGTTTGCATATAGAATTTCTCAGCGCATGTTGCATAATCTTTCTGGGTTTTCCGAGAGCTTCGCAACAATGTGACATGCAAGCAGAGTTTATCACTTTTTCAGGACTTGCTATTTTTAGCCAGTGCTCGCATGTTGATAATCTTTCTAGGTTTTTCTGGGTTTTTCAAGATCTCTCGGGTAGTGTGACATCCAAACTCATCCGACGGCTACTTGGTCACTTTTTCAACCACTTACTATTTTTAGCAAGTTCACTCTGGCGGCTGCCCAGCACTTCAGAATCATGAACCCGATGACATGCAACAGAAACGGGGTCAAACGGAGGTCATTTGAAGCACATGCAAGACAAATTAGGGTTTACAGCTTCATGTCCCAAAATGAGGGGTCAAATGCCAGAATTTTTGAAAACCGGTGTATCCCATTGCGATCAGTATCTTTCAAGCTATCCGTCGGTAAAATTTGAAGGCAGTTGGAGCACTTACTATTTATAGTAAGGTGTTCCAAAAGTAGGCTATAAATAGTAAGTCAGCATAAAGCGCCAGTGTGAACGACCAAGTCTACCGATGAGGGTCATGTCATTCAAATTTCAAGTCAAATGGAGTTGTGGAGGTCATAAAATCAAGCAGTTGCTATAAATAGTAAACCACCTCCAGAAACATGCTATAAATAGTAGGTCAGCGCAAGGCACCAGTATGAACAAGTCAAACAGGTGATGAGGACCCCATGGCGGGAATTTCGGATCAAACGGAGTTGCAGAGGTTCGAAAATCAAGCACTTATTATTTTTAGCAGGCCTGTGCAAAGGAATTAGGGTTTCCTAAAATGTAGGGCGAAACATGATAGTTACACAAAAGCAGCATCCAGTCACAATCCACATCCTTCAAGCAATCAGCACACGAAGTTTGAGGTTATTCTGAATAGTTACTACTTTTAGTAAGTTGCTAAATATAGCAGGGACATGCAGGCATCAAGCGCCAGCAACTCAGTCATGTCACAGGGTTCGAGACAAAACGAAAATCAAGCTTTTTGGAGCTAGAAATCAGCTTGAAATGCACAAATTCAGGAACTTTCTAAAAACACCAAGTTAGGGCAAGCTAAGGGCATCCTCGACAATCAGAAGAATCACCTCTCGAAAATTGCCTCAAGTCTGGAAATGAGCTGAAATTCTACTAAGGCATGAAAAATGAAGGCTTGACCTGTCAAGTGCACCTTGAGAAGTTGAAGATGGCTGAAAATTCTTCTAAGTCCTTGAAATTGGAAGTAGACATGGTGAAATGCACCCTTGAAGCTGAAGATTGATAGAAAATTTTCTAAGTTGTGAAAATTGGAAGCCCAAGGCCTCATATGCGCCCAAGAAGAAGAGGGGGCCTTGAAAATTTCTAAGACATTTTAATTTGAAGCTTGACCCTTGAAATGCGCCTATGATGGGAGATAGAGTGGAAATTTCATTAAGTATGGCAAATTTGAAGCTCCCTACTACATATGCGCCCTTGCAAGCTTGAAGGGAATTGAAATTTTTTCTAAGTATACAAAATTTGAAGTAGACCCCCTCATTTGTGCCTTGACTTGAAGGGGAGACTAGAGAATATTCTAAATGTTGCAAACTTGAAGGTTGACCCCCTAAATGCGCCTGGGTAACTTGAGATTAGTGGAAAATTTTCTAAGTATAAAAATTGGAAGTAGAGAGGGTGAAATGTGCCTTCACTTGGAGAAAAGTTGGAAAATATTCAAAGTGTTGAAACTGAAAGTAACACCCAGCAAATGCGCCTTAGCTAAAAGGGAGGGTGAGTTGAAATATTCTAAGTATTGGAAATTAAAAGTAGAAGCTCCCAAATGCGCCCAACATTGAAGACAAGAATGTTGAAAGGCAAATAAACTCAAAGCTTGAAGGGTCATATGCGCCTTGACTTGTAGGAAGAGTTAGGTATTTCTCTAAAGCATCAAAATTGAAAGTTCACTACTCTATATGCGCCTGGACCTTGAGAAGGGTAGGAAATGTTACTAAGGCATTGAAACTGGAAGTTGACACCTCCAAATGCGCCTGGGACAAGAATTGAGTATTGAAAGAGTTTCTCTAAGGCAAGGAAATTGGAAGTGCAGAGGGTTAAATGCGCCCAACTTGAGCAAGTGATTGGAAAGTATTCAAGTATGGCAAAATGAAAGTGAAGAGGGTTAATGTAATGTCCCCATTTTTGGCCATACGCTCTTCGTTTGGTTTTAGCCTATTTCCGGAAATCCATAGGCTATTCAGATGTGCGAATTTAGGGTTTCCACTTTCAGTAAGCCTTGCTTCCAACTCAGTTCTGCTTTCTGTTGGTTTTGAAGTAAACTTACTATTTTTGGCAATGGCTATTTTTAGTAAGTCTAATTTTGGCAGTGGCATCATCAACAGTTCAACTCAAGTCATCTTGTTATCCATCAGTTTCAGTTTCGCTTTGGGTTTGGTTTTCTTCATGAGTTGAGTTTATACTTCGTCAAATTTCATGTTTCTCAGTTGTCCCCCACGCCTAGGAGTAATAACTTCATGTTGTTTTAAAAGAGGGGCCATTAAGGGGGTCAATTGTGCATTTAATGATTTATTAAATGCTTTATTATTGTAAAGTGAAGTTGGACGCCTAAAGGAGGTTGAGTAATATTTTATTATTTCAAAAAGTAAAATGCAAAAAGGTGGCGTCCCTTTTGGAAGTTGAAGTGATTCAACTTCTTGGAATTTGAAGAGTTCTTGTTGCTTCATTTGCCAACTAAAGCTTATCTATTGCTGCTGTTTGAAGAGCTAATTATGTTATGTTTTGGAAAGTAAAGTTATGCTGCTGGTTTGAAATCCAAAATCCGGCCAAGGGAAAGCTTAGCAAATTTACTCCATTCTTCGGGCCTGAAACTATGGTTCCCTAGATGGTCTATTGGGGATGTGTTTCATGCAGAAGTGCATATTGAGCATCAAAGTGAAGAAATTTGGTGATATTTTCAGTATTTTGTGTTGCTGATTTTTATACAGCTGAAGATGATTTTTGTATACAGCTCCTTGAGTAAATTTTATTTCATTATGGGTATTTGAGCTAACCATTTCTATGCTAAGGGCGATGCTATTTGCAGAAAATCAGAATTTATGATGAAGTGTGGATTTTTCTAGGAAGGCCATACCTTTTCTAGGGCCGTACCATTAATGATCAGCTTGTATTGGGTTTCGAACTTGCTGTTTGGTGATTGTTTGGCATCTACAAACTCATGGTTGTTGGTCGTCTATCCTTCTTGAATGCTGCTCTGAGTTTTGGTGAGCTTTGAAGTTGATTTGAGGTAGATTTGAGCATTTTGATGTTTCATAGGTTGCTGGTTCAATACTTTCAGTTTGTTGTTTGTCATATCAGATTTATATCAGTTCAGATTTTGGCTTGTAATTTGGTGATTGAGAAGATTTAGAGTTGAAGATATCATCCTTCAAACATTTGCATTGATTTTATCATTGTAACACTTGTAAATTGCAGATTTATTTCATTGTAAGGCTGTGAATTAGTAGTACTAATCCAGTCATTTTAATTGCTGCATTTACTTGTGAATTTTAATGCAAACACTTTAACCCCTGGATGGTTTACCGCCAGTGTGGATAAAGAACATTCTAGAAGCTTATCTCTCTTATTTGCAGCTATTACTATTCATTGTAAAGCTAGTTAGTAGTACTAACGGCTATTTCATTTTATTGCTGCAATTTATACTTGATTACACTCCCACAATTGAGTGGTTGAGTTTTAGAATAAACATCTTTCTTGTTTGTAAATTCCCCCCACAAAATAAGTGGTTGTGTGGACTGTTTTCCCCCCACAAAATAAGTGGAAGAGAGGATTTAATGGTTGGCTTGCCGCCTTAATAATGTAATAATCTCACCCACTAAATAAGTGGAGTATTCCCACTGCTTGTGGATGCCTGCATCAGCAGATGAATTGTACTTTCAGTTCAATTTTTACCTAATGATCCTTTGACCATATGCTATCACCTCGCCCGCATTGGGATCTTGGTGAACATTCTTGGTTAGAGTTACTTTCCATGCTGATTTGCATTTGGAGCTAACGCTAATCAATGGTTTGATGCTGGTTTGTGTGTCTAATTTTGGGGAAAAAAGTTAAGGGGAATATTTCAGTGGTATCAGAGCAGAAGTTCTTGCCATCCTGTTGGGGAGAACAGAAAAATTAGTGTTGCCACAATGGACATCAGTAGATTTGCCGAACAGTTTAGGAGGGAATGTGAACATGATGCGTCCATATTCCACGCAGAATATTAGAGTATGTCAAATGAGTTCAAGAATGATGTTTCTTTTGACTACTACTTGAATTGTGTGTTGATTAGGTATCCTGGAAAAGTGGGTGTGGTCAATTACATCAAGAAAAAAATTAAAAGAGAAGCAGAACTTGCCATGGTTGAAGAATCAAGGAAGGAAAAAGCAAAAGGATCTGTTTGTGGTTTGCAGCCCACAAGTAAGCAAATTGAACAGAAAAATCAGTCAACAAGTGGTGAAGAAGACACAAGCAAGGTGCACATTTTGGTTCCAAATGATAGTGCGCTTGACGTAGATACCTTGGCAAATGAGGAGATTAAGTTAGAATCTCAAAATACACCCATAGACTTGCAAGAGTTTGGAAAAAATGAAGATTGTTTGGGTACGAAGAACCTAACAGCAATCTTGAGTCCTAATAAGGATTCAACTAATGAAGATTTCAAAGCAAATGGCTTCAACGAAGATGATGGAAGTATTGTTGTGTGGGATAAGTTTGTTGAAGAAGAGCAAGATGAAGATAATAATGGTGTCTTTGAACTAGCTTATGATCATTACCATGGTGATGATGTTGGTGGTGATTCCGATGTGTTTATACCTCTTCTTGTTGAGGATTTGGTGGAAGATTATTCACCTCTTGCTGCTGTTCAAACCTCTCAAGAGTTTTCACAAGATAAACTTTTGACAAGTAGCCAAGAAGACCTCTTTGGTATTCGTTGGGCTGCTAATGAAGAAATCAGCAATATACTTATTCATGATGGGTTTGTTGAAGATAAAAATGATAAAGTAATCAAAGCAGCCAGCTTTGATGATTCTTATTTCCAGTATGATGATGGTGGCAAAGGTGGTATTGAGCTTGATCACCAAACTAAGCTCTTGGAGGAAGTTACTAATGAAGATTTCAGTTTGAGTGGAATGAGGAGTTACTCATTCAATGAGTCAACAATCCAAGAGGAGCATAATGATCTATTTCCTGTTGATCAATACAATCAAACCATTCAAATTTGGGATCCAGGAGTGATGTCACCAAGGTATGATAAAGAACCGGAGTGGGATAAATTCCCCTTTGATCCTGATGAAGTTCAAAAATCAGTTTGCATTGCAAGTAATGAAGTGATCTTTGGAGGAAAAGTTGCAGTAAAGGCCAATGAGAACATGAATTTTTATGTTGAAGAGAAGAATGTTTTAAAATCAGAAAATGTTTTGGGTGCCTTTCAAATTGACACACAAGAAGAGTATGAGCTCTTGAAAGGTAATGATAGAGATACTAAATTGTTTGATGAAGTTGTTGACAGGTCTTCTATTCCGCAGTTCAGTAATGAAGAAGATTGTAAGGAAGTTGTAGAAACCCTTGTTTCCCCCTGTTCCTGAATCTGATGTTTTTTGCTTGTTTTTGCGTTTTTTTTGAATGTTTTGGGTTTTTTGCATGAAATAAAGAAATTGCGATTTTTGCAAGAATTGATATTAAATTCAATAAAAATGCTAAATAGCCAATATGGATAGGAAGTACAAGATCTACTGAAGGCGATTCATTTATTGTTCATATGTACTCAATACAATAATGATCTGATAGCATGCAACTAAGGAAAAACAATTTTATTGAAAACCTGGTTTTGCTGATTGCAGTCACCAGATGGATGAAGAATAGGCACGCCTCCCAAAATTATTGTTTTCTCCTCTTTCCAGATGATGGCGAATGATTTCTCAAGTGCCTGCGCCTTAGGAAATGGAGCTCCAGAGTGAAAAGGAAAAGCGTTTCTCTTGGAGGAAGAAGTATGGCTCTAGGAGATGGTACGGCCCTGCTGTATAAGTACAGCTGACAGCAGCAACAGCAATTAATGATAGTACGGCCCTCCTCTGTGTCTTCAGATCCCAAAGATATATGCGCCTAACTGAAAGATGCTCTCTGAATGAAATCCCTGAATCAAAACTCTGACAATGAATGCTCTGTGAAGTTCTATGGTCTCTTCTGGATGAAGAAACCTCTGCTGGCAATAAATCAATGTTATTTCACACCCTCTGAATCGCTCTCACTGGAGATGGCTCGTTCCCCAATGCATTCGAGACTGAAACCCTAAGTTTCTGTGCTCAGCAAAACTTGATCAATTTTCAATAACTCAATATGACATAATGGCTCGATTTTCAATGCAAAGCTTATATTTTCCTCAAAAGTGCGAATTCCTTAAAGATAGGGAATTTTAAATAATTCGACTTCTTTTTAATTCTTTTCAATAGTCTCAGCTCAAATATTTAATTATAAATTTAATCGTCAAATGGCCCCTTTCTGATGATGGGCGACCCCTTCACTGAAATCACTTAAGTTATAATAAAATATTATAACTTTATATTATAAACTCCAATTAATTAATATTTAATTAATTCAATTAAATATTAATATCTTTCTCATTATTCTCGATGCACAGCCGTCTGAAGTCAATTTAACACCTGAAGTGATTCTAAACGCTTATCAATCCATACCGCTAAAAATAAAGGGGGTCCCACGCCGAAGCGATATCGCTAAAATAGCAACTCGTGCTAAAAGTGTCCGAATGAGCCCGAATCGAAAGCCAACTGATCAAATACTAACACCAAGCTGAGCCAAGCTCCATCAAGACCCTCTATCCATCCTATCGGCCACGAGGGTCGCATAATAGGCAAATTCCTACTGAACTCGATGCTTCGCAAAATGGGGACATTACGTAGTTGATTTTGAAAATCTTGCCAATGAAAGCAAATCAGAAAAGTTGATGTTCGAAGAGCAAAGCCTCTTTGTTGGTTATGATCAACGCCCTAAAGAGCTGCAAGTTTTGAAGGATAACTTACTGGTTTTCAGAAGAGAAAATTGTTAAGGTGTTATCAAGATTTGATAGCACACACAATTGTATTGAAGAACTTTACTGGGGGCTGCAGTTTGAAGAGAGACAAAATGGCGTTAAGGGTGGAGACACTCTTTCCAAGGTGCGAACCATCAAAGAAGCATTGGAATCAATAAACAGATTATTTGCATTTACTCTCAGATAGGGATGTTGCCATTAAGTTTGCTGAGGAAATCTATGATGCCTATCAAGAGAAGGAGAAAGAGGTGGATAGTCTTTTCCTTGATCTTACCTTAGCTCATTACTCTTTTTGCAAAGCAGAAAATCAATCATCTATGTCAGCCACACTTATGGAACAAGAAGCTAATACAAGACTAATGGAGATCAAACAAATAGTTGAAGGAATAAATGAACTCCATAATGTTGAAACAATGCATAATGCCAAAGAGATTCAATATGTTGATAGTGATTGGAAGGTAAATCAAGAGTGTGAACTCTTGAGTTTGGAAGAGAATTTGTCTCAAGAAGGGGTAGCTTGCAACCATGAGCTAGATGTGATGACTGGTAATGTGTGTGGTATTCATCATGCTATATTCTATGGATCAGTAACTAATGATGGGCATCCTCAAGTTGAAGAAGATGTGCTTGAATTCTATGGAGACACCAATGAAAGGGATAAAGTAAGTATTGTTGAGAACAATAGCCCATTATCTTCACCTAATTTGAGCAATCATAGGGTGATAGATAATTTTTATGAGAGTGGGCCATGTTTTGTGAGTGGTAATCATCCAGGGACTTTTAATAACGAAAGCATAAGTGGAATCAAGGATGAAGTCTTCACATGGGAAGTATGGACTCAAGGAGATTTCTCCAGCGTTGGCTTCAAGGTGTCAATAAAGCAAGTCTTGGTAGCTGCTGGTTACTCCATTGCAGCAGCAAAGAGTGAAGTTTTTAGACTTATTACTCATGAAGTTTGGGAGAAAGATGGACCAAAACAGATTATTTACTTTCTTGACAATCCGTCTCTTGAGTTGAGTGATGTTTTGGCTCATCCTAGTCCTTTGAGGGAATGGGAATTGAGGACAACATTTATTTTGTGCTTCATTGATGTTGATGTTTCCATGGATGGGCTACATGGGCTTATCAAAGAAGACACTAACTTCTTGAATTTGCATTTTGCTTTGATTAGCACTTGGAGAAGTGTTGTGCACTCTTTCTGGTACATTGGAGAACATTTTCAGTTGGGTATCCATGTTTGGAATCCTCAGCATGGCTTGATGGAGATTGTTATAAGTATAAAGAGGAATCTTTGGAAAGACAAGGATTCTATTTTCAGTTTCTTCGATGTTGTTCCCATCCTTACCAGCCATTCAATGGTTCCATTTTATCATCAATTGGTGGTTTGGAGAGATAAGGATCTAATTTTTAGAGTCTTTGATGTAGCCCCCATTTTTACCAAACATTTGATGGTTCTTTTGGTTCATCCATTGATGGATTGGAGAGATGCTTCGAACAAAAGATGGTTTAATAATGGGTTGGAGTTCCTTGAGGGAATGTTTCTAGCCTTGGGCATGAATAGTTGTCATATTATGAACGCTGATTTCCAAAGTTGCAGCAGTTGTTCAACTCCTTGTATGCTGATTTTCCTAAAATTAGACTCTAATTGGTTTATTTTAGACTTCATGGGCAGCTGGTACATTCATTTTTTCTCTTCACAATCTCTTTTCAGTGAGGGTTTATGGCCTCTAAAGTGGGAAATGATGTTTAATTGTGATTCGGATCAATTTTGGATGATGTTTAAGTTCCTTTCCAGTGGTTTCCTTTGTACAATTTCTTGCACTAGTGTTTGGGGCAGCGAACCTTTGCTTGTTTGGGTTCAATTTTTTGAGTCTTTTGGGGAGAGATTGGTAGAAGTTTTCAGAAAGCTTCTTGATTATGTCAGAGTTACTCAAAGAAGGCATTATTCTTCCTTGAGGAGTTTGGATGATGTAGCTGTTATGACCATGCAAAGAGTTGTTTATTCCTTTGCAAATAGCTATGATGGAGTCACATTTGTTGTTGTGATTCGGTTTGATGCATTGAGGAGTTATGTTGATGAGAATATTTTTGAGTTGCTTAGATTATTCTTCATTGTTCTTAGAATGGTGATTGACATTGCAGATGTTAATTCCTCACAGTTTATTGGGCATGGGACAGTGTTTGATTATGATTTCAGTCCTTCCCAGTTTATCAGTTTGAGTTTCATGAACGGTAACTTCTTGGAGTTACAGGGGAGGTTAGAGCAGAATTGGCACAAGAGTTTTAACTGGATGATCAGAGTGGAGCAGCTTCAGCATGGTGGAAATTTTCAAAGATGGACATGGGGCCCTGGGATCCTATTTGTTTTGATGGGATCAGTTTGGAGTGTAGTGGCATTGCTTGAGGACAAGCAATTTTAGGAAGCGCGGACTGTAATGTCCCCATTTTTGGCCATACGCTCTTCGTTTGGTTTTAGCCTATTTCCGGAAATCCATAGGCTATTCAGATGTGAGAATTTAGAGTTTCCACTTTCAGCAAGCCTTGCTTCCAACTCAGTTCTGCTTTATGTTGGTTTTGAAGTGAACTTACTATTTTTGGCAGTGGCTATTTTTAGTAAGTCTAATTTTGGCAGTGGCATCATCAGCAGTTCAACTCAAGTCATCTTGTTATCCATCAGTTTCAGTTTGGCTTTGGGTTTGATTTTCTTCATGAGTTGAGTTTATACTTAGTCAAATTTCATGTTTCTCAGTTCTCCCCCATGCCTAGGAGTAATAACTTCATGTTGTTTTAAAAGAGGGGCCATTAAGGGGGTCAATTGTGCATTTAATGATTTATTAAATGCTTTATTATTGTAAAGTGAAGTTGGACACCTAAAGGAGGTTGAGTAATATTTTATTATTTCAAAAAGTAAAATGCAAAAAGGTGGCGTCCCTTTTGGAAGTTGAAGTGATTCAACTTCTTGGAATTTGAAGAGTTCTTGTTGCTTCATTTGCCAACTGAAGCTTATATATTGTTGTTGTTTGAAGAGCTAATTATGTTATGTTTTGGAAAGCAAAGTTATGCTGCTAGCTTGAAATCCAAAATCCGGCTAAGGGAAAGCTTAGCAAATTTACTCCATTCTTCGGGCCTGAAACTATGGTTCCCTAGATGGTCTATTGGGGATGTGCTTCATGCAGAAGTGCATATTGAGCATCAAAGTGAAGAAATTTGGTGATATTTTCAGTATTTTGTGTTGCTGATTTTTATACAGTTGAAGATGATTTTTGTATACAGCTCTTTGAGTAAATTTTATTTCATTATGGGTATTTGAGCTAACCATTTCTATGCAAAGGGCGATGCTATTTGTAGAAAATCAGAATTTATGATGAAGTGTGGATTTTTCTAGGAAGGCCGTACCTTTTATAGGGCCGTACCATTAATGATCAGCTTGTATTGGGTTTCGAACTTGCTATTTGGTGATTGTTTGGCATCTACAAACTCATGGTTGCTGGTCGTCTATCCTTCTTGAATGCTGCTCTGAGTTTTGGTGAGCTTTGAAGTTGATTTGAGGTAAATTTGAGCATTTTGATGTTTCATAGGTTGTTGGTTCAATACTTCTAGTTTGTTGTTTGTCATATCAGATTTATATCAGTTCCGATTTTGGCTTGTAATTTGGTGATTGAGAAGATTTAGAGTTGAAGATATCATCCTTCAAACATTTGCATTGATTTTATCATTGTAACACTTGTAAATTGCAAATTTATTTCATTGTAAGGCTGTGAATTAGTAGTACTAATCCAGTCATTTTAATTGCTGCATTTACTTGTGAATTTTAATGCAAACAGTTTAACCCTTGGATGGTTTACCGCCAGTGTGGATAAAGAACATTCTAGAAGCTTATCTCTCTTATTTGCAGCTATTACTATTCATTGTAAAGCTAGTTAGTAGTACTAACGGCTATTTCATTTTATTTCTGCAATTTATACTTGATTACACTCCCACAATTAAGTGGTTGAGTTTTAGAATAAACATCTTTCTTGTTTGTAAATTCCCCCCACAAAATAAGTGGTTGTGTGGACTGTTTTCCCCCCATGAAATAAGTGGAAAAGAGGATTTAATGGCTGGCTTGCCGCCTTAATAATGTAATAATCTCACCCACTAAATAAGTGGAGTATTCCCACTGCTTGTGGATGCCTACATTAGCAGATGAATTGTACTTTCAGTTTAGTTTTTACCTAATGATCCTTTGACCATATGCTATCACCTCGCCCACATTGGGATCTTGGTGAACATTCTTGGTTAGAGTTACTTTCCATGTTGATTTGCATTTGGAGCTAACGCTAATCAATGGTTTGATGCTAGTTTGTGTGTTTAATTTTGGGGAAAAAAGTTAAGGGGAATATTTCAGTTAAATGTGCCCAAATGCCAAGAGGTAGCTTGAAAATTTTTAAGGCAAGCTAAATTGCAAGTTCATGCGCCCATGCTAGTGATGTTATTTTAAATTTTTCTAAGGCATAAAATTCCACCTCTAGGGGAAAATACGCCTAAGCTTGAAGAATTAAATATGCTAACCAATTTTTTCGTTGAAATTTTCACAACACAATCAAGACTACTTCAATTGAATTAGCATTAGCTCCAAAATTGAAATCCAAGTTTGAATGATCTCAACGCCAAGAATGCACACTCAATCCCAAGGTAGGAGAGGTGTTGTCATATGGCGGAGCAAATAAGAAATAACTGAAATGAAACAAACTCAACGTCAAGAATGTGCACTCAAGATCCCACTAAGGGCGAGGTGCTAACATATGACGGAGTTATTAATTGAAATTGAAACAATTAGGCGGATAACCAGCCATGAAGATACAACTATCTAATTCATCCGCTGTGGCAGGCATCCACTTAAAAGTGGGGATTCACCACTTTGAAAGTGGGTACAAAGAGAGCTACAATGTTCATTCTCCACACTGGCGGTAAACCATCCAGGGGTAATTAATATGAAATTGAACAAGTAATTGCAGAAACTAAAATGGTTGGATTAGTACTACTATATCTCAACCTTACAATCATGAACTCTGCAAATTACAAATTACAATAATAGCGAACAATGCTAAGAAGAGGAGAATGAATTCTTTCAATGTTTTTTAAAATCTTCAATAATGAAATATGGCCAAAACTGAAATCAAATGAATTCTGATATAAAAATTGAGTTCTGGAATTCTGATCAGCAACTGTGAAATTCAAAGAAATGTTCATAAGTCATTCGATATACCTCCAAACGAAGTGAAATCAAATGCAATAGTGTCCTAGAAGGTAGGCGCCAATTCTATGATGAAGAAACAGCAACAAAAGGTGAGCATTTAATTCCCAACACAAATCCCAATGTCTCTAGATGGTACGGCCTTGAGCAAGGGCGACTTTGCCATAAAAAATCAGAATCTTCATAATAAAATCTCATACTTGGTGGAAAGGGGCGCCCATGGCAGAGAATTCCATTTCAAAAGTACCCAAAACCAAATTAAAATTATTCAAAGAGCTGCATACAAATTTCACTTTCAGCTGTATGTGAACCAGCAACTCAAAAACTGGAAATATCATCAAAAACTTCAACTGTTGAGCTCAATCTGCTAGTCTGATTTGTGAAGCAGCAAAAAGGCCAACTAGGTGTTATCTTTCAAACATGAAATTGGACAAGAGGCTTGGAGGTAAGCTTTCCTCGAAGCAATAATTCAATTGTCATTTCGACAACATAACTTTAGCAAAATTCATGGATGGTAAAAGTTGGAGCAAAGCTTTCATTTTATAAAAGATCAGAAGACTCTTCAAATCCCAAGAAGGTACGCCAATAGTCACCAATGACTTTTCAAATTTCCAAAAACCTTCTAACTTCTCAAAATGGCGTCCATTTTATCAAGGCACATTAAAACTTTATTTTAAAAGAATATCTCCAAGAAAAGGCGTCCACTTTTCCCAAGGCATTAAAAGACTTAATAATATTTAATTCATCCTTCATGAGGACGTCCCCCTTCAAGACCACCTTTTAAGAACTTAAAGTTATTTTAATAGGCCAAGGGGTCAACTGCAAATTATAACATTAATGGCTTGTAATTAAAAACATGCCACAAATAATGCATAAGTCTGCAACCACAAATAAACAACTGCTCCAACAAGAAGGAATACACTAAAGCACTGTCAAAAGGACCACTGCTAAAAATAGTATTTACTATAAATAGTAAACACCCAGAAAAAAGCCAACGAACCTCCGAACATGGAAACCCTAATTTTACCTCAACCAACCTACGGGCCTCTGGAATAGGCTGAAGAGCGACTGAACTGATCACTGATGAGAAGGGGACATTATAGTTCGCCCTCCTCGAGATTGCTTGTCCTCAAGCAACTGAAAAGATGGATGCAACAAAATATGTTCTCCTTCCCACGTGGCATCTTCAATAGGAAAGTTCCTCCATCTAACCAAGTATTCCTTGATTGTTCTCCTTCTCAAGGAACATTCTCTAGTATCAAGAATCTCTTCTGGAATCAACACCAATTGACCTTCCTCATCCAATGGAGGTAATTCTGAAGCAGCCACAACATTGTGTCCAAGTGCCTTCTTGAGGCGTGACACATGAAAGACGTTATGCACCCTGCTTTCAGCTGGAAGCTCCAACTCATATGCAACTTCACCAATCCTTTTGGTGACCATGAAAGGACCATAAAAACGTGGCTTCAACTTTTCAGCACCACTCTTCTTAAGGGAAGATTTTCGATAGGGTTGAAGCCTCAAGTAAACCATGTCTCCAACTTCAAAAGATCTCTCAACACGCTGCTGATCAGCGTATAACTTCTGCTGATTTTGAGCTTGTTGCAGATTTTCATTGAGAGATTTCAAGATGTCTTGGTTCTGCTGAAGCATATCCTTAGCCTGTGGAGCTCTACTATCACCAAACACCAAATCTACAAAGTTAGGAGCATCATAACCATAAAGGGCCATAAAATGAGACATCTTAATTGACATATGATAGGAAGAGTTGTAACAGTACTCTCCCAAATGAAGCCACTTAATCCAAGCTCTTTGCTGCCCTGAAACATAATTTCTAAGGTAGCCCTCTAGCCACTTGTTGACAATCTCGGATTGCCCATCTGTTTGTGGATGATAACTAGTGCTTGGAGTAAGCACTGTACCACTCAGCCTGAAGATCTCTTGCCAAAAAGCACTTAGGAACTTGCTGTCCCTATCACTGACAATGGTTTTAGGCAAACCATGCAACCGGAAAACTTCTCTAAAGAATAACTCAGCCACTTGAGCTGCTGTAAATGAAGTTGTGATAGCATAAAAATGTGAAAACTTAGTCAATCTATCTACCCGTAATGAACTGCACAATTTTTGATTTTTTTCACAAATGATTACATCGTAACACGCACCGTTAAGCTAGCATAAACCAAAACGATGCGGAAAGTAACTCTAACCAAAATGTACACCAGGATCCCGATGTGGGCAAGGTGTGAGCATTGGTCAGAGGATCTCAAAGGAAAATGCTGAACAAGAACTCTAACCAAGTGATGCGCCGGTGAACGACGAGCATACGGTCAGAGGATCCCTATCTAATGCAATACTGAAAAAGAGCTCAACACCAAGTATGTGCTACTCAATCCGTGATGGATCAGAGGCGACCATATGGCGGAGACTTAGGAAACTACAATGCAAAACAAGTAAATAGGCGGCAAGCCAGCCTCTTCCACTTATTCAGTGGGAAGTACATGTAAATTCAAATGAAAGGAGAGAACTGCTGACAGTACTACTGTTCAGCTTACAATCAAATTAGAGAGTTTTGTCAATATCACATGAATAAGAACTTCCAAAGCTATAGCAAGATAAGCACCTTGTTCTACACTCACTAACTCTTGAATATCAACTCCTCGCACAAATAATGAACTTCCTCAAATCTGGTAGGACTGGTTTTTGACAGATTTAATACAGAACAGCAGCATGATAACCCATTAAAATGCACATAACTCACTCTAAACACATCCTATTGACGAAAGATCAAATGCAGATTACTATACTAATGTAGGCGCCCAAGATGCAATCCCTAAACCACTTAAAACAAGCCTTATTTATTTTTGCACAAACTCCAATGTACCTCAAGATGGTACGGCCCAGCTGCAAGGGCGAATTTCCTTTATAAAATCAAAGAGACACAATAAAAATCTGGAAACTGGCAAGAATGGTCGCTCCTCACAAACTGATTGATAGATTCAATACCCAGAATGATAGCATTTTTATTTCACGAGCTATGAGCAATTCTTACATTCCTCAATGACATTCAACAACATCAAAATATGACAGAAAATGTAAACTAGAACTCCAAAATGCAATTACTCAACTGGAAATGCAATTCAAACCTAATACAAGCTAACCTCTCAACTAGTTGCTATCTTTCAAGCAAGAAGATGAGCCCATGCTAGGAGGTGTGCTTTCCTCGAAGCGAGTGCCTGAAGACAATTCAGCAGCATAACGGTGTAGTAGACAAAAGATCCCAAATGAAGAGCTGAGGCCTGGTTAAATAGACGGGAGAGAAACATCTAGAAGCTTCTAGAGGGCGCCCAAACCCTAATTTCAAATTCACCTTTTCCCTCCAAAAGATGGCGTCCTTTTTCATCAATAAAATATTTCACTTTTTCTTTTAAAAATAAATCAATCTCTCAAAAGGGCGTCCCTTTTCTTTAGTCTCAACATTTGACATTTAAAATTATAATTTATCTCCTTATGACGCCATGACCCTCAAAAGTCCCCTTTTTTAAAAACAACTTAAAGTTGCATCTAGGCAAGGTATACAAAATAATAATATTATAATGAAAATACTTATCTCCAAGAAAAAATGCGCCAAGGCCAAGAACTGGCGCCACCAAACAACTCAAGAAGGATCCAACCGAATCAACCCAAACTGCCCACCGCCAAAATAGAATTTACTAAAATAGTAAATTCGCCGGGTTGTCTTTAATGCCAAACTAACACACCACGCTAAGCTCTAAAACCCTTAAAGAACGCAATCAATCCCAAACCTAAGCAACAACCTCCTCAAAACTAGGAAAACCCTAATTTCACCATCCGCATTCTATGGGTCTCCTAATAGGCCAATCCACAACGTAAACCATCACGAGAAGGGGACATTACACTACCACCACAAAAATACAATCACGTCCTTGTACCTTAGGCAACCCAGTGATGAAATCCATTGCAATGCTTTCCCATTTCTGATTTGGAATTGGCAAGGGCTGCAACAACCCAGCTGGAAAAGAATGTTCATTCTTATTCTTTTGGCAAATAGAACACTCTCTTATGTAATTCATGATCTCATCCTTCATCCCTTTCCAAGCAAACCTTTCTCTAATCTGCTTGTAAGTCTTGAACATGCCTTGATGACCAGTAAGGGGAACATCATGAAAAGATTGTAGAATCTTCTTTTTAAGCTTAGATTCGTGCACTAAAAAGACTCTACCTTTATAGAAAATTAACCCATCAACCAACTTATACCTTTCATCAACCAAATGACCTTCAAACAAGCTGGTTGCAAACTGATTTTTAGCATAATCAGCAGCAATTAACTCCTTCCAATTTGCTAATAACTCACAAAGTGACTGTAAATGAGGCCTTCTTGAAAGGGCATCAGCCACTATGTTATTTTTCCCTTTGACATATTCAATGTCAAAGTCATACACTTGGAGCTTACTTACCCATTTCTGTTGTCTTTCATTTAAATCTTTTTGGTGCATAAAGTGTTTAAGACTGTTATGATTAGTCTTAACAACAAATTTACTCCCCACCAAATATTGACGAAACTTACATAATGCACGCAGAATAGCAAGCATTTCTTTCTCATATATTGAGTAAGATTTTTCTGCTCCTCTCAACTTTCTGCTCTCAAAGACAATGGGGTGCTTGTCTTGCATGAGAACAGCTCCAACTCCCTCACCTGAAGCATCACATTGCAATTCAAAGGGCTTTGTGAAATCTGGTAGGGCCAACACTGGACATGAGCTCATTATGTGTTTGAACTTGTCGAAGACTCCTTGTGCCCTATCTGTCCATAGGAAGGCTCCTTTCTTTGTAAGATCTGTAAGGGGGGCTGCCATGTGTGAATATCCCTTAACAAATCTTCTGTAGAATCCGCACAAACCCAAAAATCCTCTCAAGTGAGAAATAATCTTTGGAGTTGGCCAATCAAGGATGGCCTTAATCTTCTCTGGATCAACTTTGACACCCTTGGCACTAATGATGTGGCCGAGATACAACAATTTTGTCATCCCGAACTCACACTTTGATTCTTTGGCAAACAAACATTCTGCCTCCAAAAATGCTAAGCACTTCTTCCAAGTGCTTGAGGTGCTCTTCCCAAGACTTACTGAAGATGAGAATATCGTCGAAGAAGATGAGCACAAACTTCCTCAACTACTGTCTAAAAATCTTGTTCATACAAGATTAGAATGTAGCTAGAGCATTTGTCAAACCAAAAAGCATGACAAGAAATTCAAAATGCCCAAAATGGCATCTAAAAGTTGTCTTCTCTATATCCGCCTCCCTCATTCTGATTTGATGATAGCCCGAACGAAGATCAATCTTCGAGAAAAACAGAGCCCCATGGAGCTCATTAATAAGCTCATCAATCCTAGGAATAGGATATCTATTCTTGATGGTCTTCTGATTTAATGCGCGGTAGTCAACACACATACGCATTGTTCCATCTTTCTTTTTTACCAACACCACTATTGAAGCAAAAGGGCTTTTGCTTGGCCGAATAAAACCCATCTCCAAAAGCTCTTTGATGGCTTTCTCAATTTCATCTTTTTGTTTCTTGGGATAACGGTAAGGCGTGGTGATGACGGGCTTTGCTCCTTCTTCTACTTCAATCACATGCTCAAAACCTCTTTCAGGAGGTCTCCCAGGAGGTAGGGTACCAAAAACTTTACTCTTCTTGGTAAGTAAGGCTTGGATATCAGGATGATATTGCCTCTTCTCTTTCACTGGATCAGCTGGTAGGACCATACACTCTGTTGCCCACTCAACTTGATCATGACGGATCAGCCTTTCCATTCTTTTCAAGGACACAATTCGAGGGCCCCCATTTGACATCCCTCTCAAAACAACCTTCTTTCCATCAGCTTGAAGTTTCAGCTCCATTGTTTGTAAATTCAAAGTGATCTCTCCAAGACATCGCAGCCATTGTATTCCTAACACGGCATCGGTATCACCAATACCCACAACATAGAAGTCATCTTTTACTTCATAATTTCCTATCTAAATAGAAAGGTTAGGAATTTTCTTAGTGCATGACATGGTGAAACCATCAGCTACCATTACTTTGAAGCCTTCAAACTCTTCAATTTTCAAACCTCTCTTTGTCACCAATCCTTCATCAATGAAGTTGTGAGTTGCTCTAGTATCAATTAGAGCAACTATCCTTTGAGATCCAACCACTCCACGAACCCGAAAGGACTCTTTTTTTGAAAACTCGATAGTTGTGCGAAAGCACTACCATCTCCCACCTCATCGGGCTTCTCTTCTGGAGCTTCTTCACCTTTACTACTTGCTGATTCGTATTGTTGATCAGACGAATCAGATTTCGATCCAAAATCAAAATAGCCCTCCATTAGGTTTGCTTTGCCTCTTCCATAGCAACGGTGACCCTTAACCCAAGGTTCACGACAAGTGTAGCAAACTCCATCTTTTCTAAGCTGTTTTTTGAGCTCTTCTGACATCTTGGGTGGAAACTTCTTTGGCAGATTTGAAGAATGTTTTTAATCCTTCTTATGGCTGAGAGGTTTCAAATGAAACTTAGGCCTTGGGGCTGCCAACTCCATGCTCCTCGCTTTCTTAATGGCTTCATCTAAAGTTGGTGGATCAAAGGCTTTGACCCATCCCTTCAAAGGTTCCATTAATCCTTTTGAAAAGAGAACCACAAGTCTTCTTTCAGTAATGTTAGGCACCATTACTGACAACCTTTGAAAATCAGCCACATAATTTTCTAAAGATCCTTGTTGCTTCAACTGTGCCAATTCTCTAAATCTCAACTCAGGATCCTTGGTATCAAATCTCTCAATCAGCTTGTTGGTAAACTCATCATAGGCGCGGATGAGGTTATGGCCAAGAGTGACCAATCCATGAGTCCACCATTCATGAGCTATTCCATCCAAATCCAAAGTGGCAAATTTAATTTCATCCTTTTCTGGCATTGGTCTGAGAGAGAGATAGTTATCCAATTTTTGCACCCATGATCTGGTTGTACACTTGTTACTTCCATCAAAATGCTCCAAGGTTATCTTTCCCAAAGCTTGATAAAAATCATTTCTAGGCACCATAGGAGGACGTTGTTCATTCCTTCCTCCATTTCTCCGACTCCTTTGATTCATGTACTGATCAAAGGTCCAAGCAGCTCTCATGTCAAGAGGTAAAGAAGCATATTCCGTATAAGCTTGACGTGCATCATCAGCAAATGGTAATGCAGCTTCAACTGGTTGTCGCTCTTCCCTTGTTGTGAAAGTACGGAAAAGAGGTCTAGAGGAGGACCCACTAGACGTTGCAGTATGCTGACCCACAATCCTATCTCTTCTATTCACCTCAGGACTACCATTACTGTTATTCCCATTAACTCCACTGCTTTCACCAGTTGGATTATTTTGGGGCTGAATGATATTCTGTGTTGCTTGCTGATCCAACTTGGACAATAATCGAGACATCATGTCTATCATCCATTCTTCTCAACTCTGTCCCTCTCTTCATTAGTTTGCCTAACACTGTCTGACATTATTTCAACTATTTGACCAACTTCTTCAACTGAATTTTCTGTACCTTCCACAGTATTGCCAAGATCCCTTAAGGCTTCTGAAAATGTCTCTGCCTCTGGAACGGGTGGAAACTGATACTGAGTTCAGGCCTAACTTCTGGTGAATGGTCTAGTGTCTCTTTCACTCATCAGACAACCAACTGCAAAATTCCACAGGATGGCAGGGTCTTTTGCTCTGATACCACTGAAATATGCTAATCAATTTTTTCGTTGAAATTTTCACAACACAATCAACACTACGCCAATTGAATTAGCATTAGCTCCAAAATTGAAATCCAAGTTTGAATGATTTCAACGCCAAGAATGCACACTCAATCCCAAGGTAGGAGAGGTGTTGTCATATGGTAGAACAACTAAGAAATAACTGAAATGAAACAAACTCAACGTCAAGAATGTGCACTCAAGATCCCACTGAGGGCAAGGTGCTAACATATGACGGAGTTATTAATTGAAATTGAAACAATTAGGCGGATAACCAGCCATGAAGATACAACTATCTAATTCATCCGCTGCGGCAGGCATCCACTTAAAAGTGGGGATTCACCACTTTGAAAGTGGGTACAAAGAGAGCTACAATGTTCATTCTCCACACTAGTGGTAAACCATCCAGGGGTAATTAATATGAAATTGAACAAGTAATTGCAGAAACTAAAATGGTTGGATTAGTACTACTATATCTCAACCTTACAATCATGAACTCTGCAAATTACAAATTACAATAATAGTGAACAATGCTAAGAAGAGGAGAATGAATTCTTTCAATGTTTCTTAAAATCTTCAATAATGAAATATGGCCAAAACTGAAATCAAATGAATTCTGATATAAAAATTGAGTTCTGGAATTCTGATCAGCAACTGTGAAATTCAAAGAAATGTTCATAAGTCATTTGATATACCTCCAAACGAAGTGAAATCAAATGCAATAGTCTCCTAGAAGGTAGGCGCCAATTCTATGATGAAGAAACAGCAACAAAAGGTGAGCATTTAATTCCCAGCACAAATCCCAATGTCTCTAGATGGTACGGCCTTGAGCAAGGGCGACTTTGCTATAAAAAATCAGAATCTTCATAATAAAATCTCATACTTGGTGGAAAGGGGCACCCATGGCAAAGAATTCCATTTCAAAAGTACCCAGAACCAAATTAAAATTATTCAAAGAGCTGCATACAAATTTCACTTTCAACTGTATGTGAACCAGCAACTCAAAAACTGGAAATATCATCAAAAACTTCAACTGTTGAGCTCAATCTGCTAATCTGATTTGAGAAGCAGCAAAAAGGCCAACTAGGTGTTATCTTTCAAACACGAAATTGGACAAGAGGCTTGGAGGTAAGCTTTCCTCGAAGCAATAATTCAATTGTCATTTCGACAACATAACTTCAGCAAAATTCATGGATGGTAAAAGTTGGAGCAAAGCTTTCATTTTATAAAAGATCAGAAGACTCTTCAAATCCCAAGAAGGTACGCCAATAGTCACCAATGACTTTTCAAATTTCCAAAAACCTTCTAACTTCTCAAAATGGCGTCCATTTTATCAAGGCACATTAAAACTTTATTTTAAAAGAATATCTCCAAGAAAAGGCGTCCACTTTTCCCAAGGCATTAAAAGACTTAATAATATTTAATTCATCATTCATGAGGACGTCCCCCTTCAAGACCACCTTTTAAGAACAACTTAAAGTTATTTTCCTAGGCCAAGGGGTCAACTGCAAATTATAACATTAATGGCTTGTAATTAAAAACATGCCACAAATACTGTATAAGGAAGTCTGCAACCACAAATAAACAACTGCTCCAACAAGAAGGAATACACTGAAGCACTGCCAAAAGGACCACTGCTAAAAATAGTATTTACTATAAATAGTAAACACCCAGGAAAAAGCCAACAAACCTCCGAACATGGAAACCCTAATTTTACCTCAACCAACCTACGGGCCTCCGGAATAGGCTGAAGAGCGATTGAACTGATCACTGATGAGAAGGGGACATTACAAAGAAGTGATGAAATTTTCTGTGGCATGGATGAATTGGCAGTGGATACGTTAGAATGTGTCGGCTTCATGAGATTGAAGAAGATTTTCAAGGCAGAGCAAAGAAAATTCACCCGGATGTGAAGAATAAGAATAAATTTGATTGACAAATATTTTTCTAAGGTTAAAAATTCACAAAATTAAATGTACCGCTTCGTTTGTAGACACATGAATTCGACGCTTTCTGAAGGGAATTTTCTTCTGAGTATCGGACATCTTCGACAAGGAATGGATTTCAAAGTCTTCCATAGCTCGCCAAGGATTCTGAGGTGAAGATTTTTGATGAGCACCAAATTGCTGTATTTCCTAAGGAAAATTTGAGAAATTTTCTAAGGCGAAGAAAGAAATGTTTGTGAAAATAAAATGCCTTGGTTGATGAATTCGAAGTTGATTGCCTAGGTGAATTTGCTCAAATTCTTTGTGAGGATAGTCTTCTTGAGCCAGAAATGAATAAAATCAAAGTTGTCAACACCTCAGCTAGTGTTATATGCCCCAGTCTACAGATGTTGAAAAATCATGAAGAAAGCAAAGTTTGTTAGAGGAAAAGTGATAGAACCCATCAGATCTAGAGATCACTCAGACCTTGGGAGTCAAAGCATGAAAGTCAGGTGAGTGAAGTGAATTTATATTATGAAGTGTTCTGATGCTCTTCTCCTTGCTTGTTTTGCAGGGTGAACGTCGAGGCCAGAGCACGATAACTTGAAGCAATGGACCAAGATGATATTACAACCTTGAAGGGAAATAAAGTTACACGTTTGAAGCTCCTCCACGAGATCTCAGTTGCACCCAAAACATGAAAGAAGAAAAGTTGCAAGAAATGGCTAAGTGTTGGAATAACCTAATATGCACTCAATTCAGAGAGGTAGATAGCGAAAAAAAAATGCTCGAGTCCAAGATAAGATGACCCTCCAGGATCGAGGGTGGAGAAATAATTATCCTCATGCAGTTCAGAGTTAGAGAATGTCAATTGAGAAGAGAATCATCATCGAGCACGAGAGAGAAGTTGTCGCCATGAAATCAGATCGAGAATGTCCTTGCCATATCCATTCAGGGAGTTGAAGCAGTGTTGACCAAACTCAAGCCGTTTGCAGTCGGAGAAGAATAGTGTGAACATGTTTCCAGACAAGAATCTTCTAGAGGATGGTGGACATTAATTGTTCATTTATTACTCCACTTCTCTTTTTAGGGTTAGGGCTGAGGTGGCACAATTTGGGCCATCCATCTGATTGTAATCTGAGTCGTCCGCTGGACTTGGCCAACTATAAAAGGGGCATCCCCCCTCATTTGTATGATTAGAAGTTAAAATAACAGAGAAAGAATAGAGAGAGATCAATAGAGTAGAAGGTAGCATAGTTTGATAGTTTAGCTTAGATTGAAAAGGAAGGAAAGTCTTCCCTTTGAGGACTTTGTAAGAAGTTGTTGTGAACACTTTCATAATAAAAGAGTTTTCATTGATGGTGATCTCTTCTTTGTTATGAGTAGCTAGTGAGGCTTCTTTGTC
>VDFB02322586.1:306683-328856 GCA_007258455.2 Sequoia sempervirens | reverse complement strand
ACCAAAAGTTGCAGTGTTGACAGGTTAACAGGGTTATGAAGATGCTACGTTCAAAATTTCAGGCCATTCCGAGCTTCAGAGGCGCGAATACAGAGAACTTACTATAAATAGCAGGGCACGTAAGCTGGCGAGGATGATGAAAATTTTGTCTAAGTCTGGAGTCTCGTCCGGCAGGCATGGAAAATGCGCCCATCTCAGCTAGAGGCGTAGAAATTTTTTCTAAGTGTGAGTTTATCCTTCACACAGGGCAAAATGCGCCCAAGGCAGGAAGGTCAAACAAAAGTCAAAGGTTTTCATCCTGCAGCAGGGGCAAAATGCGCCCAAAATGAAAGAAGGAAAGTTGAAAAAGTTTCTAAGTATATGAAAATCCGCCTCACCCCTCCAAATGCGCCCATCCTCCTCAGGGGGTGAAATGCGCCCAGTTCACAAGGTGGTCAAAGCAAAGTCAAACATGAAAATCCGCCACCCTCATTGAAATGCGCCCATCCTTCTCTCACATCAAAATGCGCCCAAGGCAGGAAGGTCAAACAAAAGTCAAAGGTTTTCATCTTGCAGCAGGGGCAAAATGCGCCCAACTTGCAAAGAGTCAACAAGGTCAAAGCAAACTCGTCCTCCTTAGGGGGTAAAATGCGCCCAAATCATGCAAGTCAAGACAAAATTTTGGAAGGTGAAGGGTCACCCAAAGATGTTGGAGATTTCGTCCTCCACTAGTATGAAAATGCGCCCAACTTGCAAGTTTGTCCTCCTCACCCTCCTAAATGCGCCCAAATGAGCTCACATGAAGACAAAAAAACGGAAGTTGAAAAGTCACATGAAGGCATTTGCAAGTTCGTCCTCCTCCTACAAGGAAATGCGCCCATGTTTGCATGTGAAAGGTAAATACGAGTGGTAAATAAGGTGAAAAATGTTACTTAGTGTGGTGAAAGGTGGT
The DNA here is from genome assembly GCA_007258455.2 of Sequoia sempervirens. Lineage (NCBI taxonomy): Eukaryota > Viridiplantae > Streptophyta > Pinopsida > Cupressales > Cupressaceae > Sequoia > Sequoia sempervirens. Next base: position 327,925 of record VDFB02322586.1, on the reverse strand, counting down.
GAAAGCTTAGGCGTCATCCCTCTTCATGTGTAGAATGCGCCCAAGGTGGTGGGCCTTTGTGAAAACCTTGCTAGGCGTGTGAAGGGAGTCATAAGGTGTTAGGAATATTTCCTAAGGCGTTTGGAATGTGTTAGAAAGTTTTTGAAGGTGTTAAGAATAAAACGTTAAGTGTGAAGTATGCGCCAATGTTTGAAGGGTGATATAAGGCGTTGGAAAATATTTCAAGGTGTTGAGAGTTAAAATGAAATGCGCGCCTAGGGAGTAAGGGTGATATAAGGTGATTTTAAAATATCTTGAAGGCGTTGAAATGTTTTGAAGTGTGCTAGGCGCCTCAGTGGAAAGTGAAATATTTTCTAAGTGTTAAAAATTATCTAAGGCGTTGGGCTTTTGAATGAATATTTTCCAAGTGATGAAGTGGAGATAAAATGTGCAAGGCGTGCTGGGAATGAAGTTGATATAAAAATTTTCTAATTGAAGATTCCTCTCCACTGGCAATCAAATTTTTTTAAGGCAAGATTTCAAAAGTACAAGATGATTTTAAAATATTTTCTAAGGCAAATTTATTTTCCTTGGAAAATATGCCTAGAACTCAGATGATAGAATTTTCCGGAGCACGAGCAACTTTCTCAGTAATGAAGTCAGAGACGACGATAATGCAAGGTGATTCAAATTTTTTTCAAGAGGTCAGAACAACACAAAGTGATCACAGGCGAAGAACAATTTAAAATGATGGAAATAATATTTTTCTAAGGTTCAAAATTCAAAAAAAATTAAATGAACCCGTTCGTTGGGTACCCATGAATTCGAGACATTCTGACGAAAATTTGCTTCTGGGTACTGAACATTTGTGATGATGAATGGATTTCCAGATCTTTCAAGCTTCGCCGACACTTTTTCAGTGAGGAATTTGATCAGTGCTTAAGTTATGAATTTTCCTAAGGGAGAATTTTGAATTTTCTAAGGCAAAAGTGAATAAATGAGTTTTCAGAGTGAATTTTCTTCGAACGATGAATCCAAAGGGAATTGCCTAGATGATTTTGATTAAACTCTTCAAAGATGAATTTTCCAGAGCAGATGATGAAGTTAAAAATTCGAATTCAAGTGACAAAGTTCCGGCTGGTGAGTTAAGAGAAGATGAATTTAAATTCGAATTTTTCAAAAAGTAATCCAAAACGCCAGTCAAAGTCAAGTTTCTAGAAGAATAATATTCCCGACGACTGGAGACAAGTGTCAGAAACACCAGAGAGGGAAAATTCGAATTCTTGAAGTGGAGTAGTGGAGTTTAATGGCACTGGCTAAAATTAACGTCTTCTAGAATTTGAATTTTAGCTATAAACTGAGCAAGTTTTCACTCATTTTCACAACTGAGAAAGGCGAATTTGCTAAGTCTGAGTGAGCTTGAAGAAGTTCGAATTTTGCCAAGGAGTGCAAGTTGCTGAAGGGGCGCACTTGAGAGTTGATTGAAGTTGCTGAGAAAGGTACGCCATTGCTGAGTGGAGAAGTGTTTGCTGAAGATTGAGCTTGCTTGTAAAAGGTACGCTTAAGTGGCTGAAATTTGATTTGCTTGAATTATAGAAGTTTGAAAGAGGTGCGCCATTGCTTGAGAAGTACGGCCTTGCTAAGTTGAAGTTTGAAATCTGATTTGCTTAGTTGAAGTTGCTGGTTAAGGGACGCCTTGTATTGAGTTGAAATAGTTGAGAAAAGCACGAACTTGAGATTGCTGATTGCTGGTTTGAAGTGCAAGACATAGAAGTTTAAAATTTGCTGATTGCTGATACGAAGTAGTTGAAGTTGAAATTGCTGATTGCTGATTGAGAAGTAAGGTCATCAGAGTTCACTTAGAAATCTGTTCTAAGTGTCGGAATTTGAACTTATTCAAGAGAAGAAGCTGAGGTTTGCAAACATGAAAGATATTGCAGCTTCTAGAATTCGACTGCAGCCCCTATCATGCCTTATTTTATTAAATTTAATTGCTGATGAACGTTTGTTATGTTGCAGATGGCTGAAGCGAGGACAACCGGGAAAAACAATGGTGCCTCAAGACAAGCTACGATCAAGAAGCTAAGCAAAACGTTCATGCCGGAGTCAAAGTTCATTTCGAAATTGGGCAGGTTGACAGACACGAACTTGGGCGCCGTCAACCTGGAGACTCTCAAGAACAGGCTGTTCGGGATTGGAAGTCATCGGGCTTCGGTCACTTCGCACAACATCGTCCGAAGTGGACTATATGCAGCTGCTGGTTTTCCGCCAGCTATTCAGTGTTCGGAGTTGATTATGGAGTGCACCAACTGTTACGAGAAAGAACACCGGTCGATCACGTCACCAGATGGCCAAGTGCTTGCCAGTCTCACTCCGGCAGCCATTGGTGAAGCTTTTGGGATCCCGGTGCATAGAAACATGATCTACAAGTCCAGGGAGCGAGCGGAGCGTATGTATGCTTCTGCTTTTGAACGATGCATGGACACAATTAACACTCACTGGATGAGCACTCCGAGGCCGTCTCGTACGAAGTTGCCGAAGCAGATCATAGCAGAGGACTTGAAACAGGAGTATTGTGATCTCATCATGTTGCTGAGCAGGGTTGGTGGATGCCCACAGTCTTACATTTTTGAGCCGTGGATGTTTTATTACATCAACCTGGTGTTGGAGGGCAAGGATTATGTCAATTGGGCTGAGATGATTAGTGATAATATACATGAGCAACTCCTGAGCTTGCGGAGGACGAAAACATTTTACATGAGCTCCTATCTCATTTACATGTTGGCACGGATGATGAGGTACAGAGGAATTTCTTACAAGGAACCCATCGGTTGTGGCTCTCACCAGTTCAAAATTCATGAGGCGTGTACGCAGTTGCACCTTTCGAGCACAACTTATTATAAACGTGTCAACGATTCATTCACCGTGTACATCACGAGGCTGCTTCAGGAGAGGTTACAGTGCAGAATCTCTAGGAATGCCCAGGAGCTAATTGAGAGGTATGGGTGCTGGTTTATACAATTTCCAAGATTTTCATACATGAGGCTGCAAGGATTTTCTTCATACCCATATAGGCTGCCTAAGTACCCAACAGATAGAATAATAATGCTAGAGATAGCTAGGATGCCATCGCCTTTGGACAAAATCCGTAAGAAAAAGAAGAAAGGAGGATAGAGTTTCCAATTGTGATGGGCAACTCGATGAGAGGTTTGTCCTTCATACATGTAGAGAAGCTGAAAGTGAGCTTCAATTTTATCATTTCTCATATCACACAAGTAGACAACACTATGACCCACACCATAACATCAACTGGGTGTTGTCAGAGGAATTCAAACACAAGGCCACCATTGAGGATTACTGGGCTGATGCAGTTGATGAGATTGAAGTGAGGAAGAGAATGTTCTCTCGGTTGCCAATTACTCTGATCAGGGAGTGTGAGGTAGTTCCGGTTCCGGACCAGGTCAATGAGGACATGGATGTTGTTCATCCAGACTATGCAGCTGTTCGGGATACTCCACTTCCGCCTATAGATTGGTCAGAGCCCGAGGTTGCTGATCTTGATACTCTTTCCATCCCAGTTATGACATTCACCAGGGCTTGGGTTGATAGACGGGTGAACAGATTAAAAAGTAGGTCAATTGCCTTGACCTACAACTTAATGGGAGATCACAGGACGCCCACCATAGGAAGGAAGAAACAGATCACAAGAGGACCAGAGTCCAGAAAGAAAGAAATAGTTCAGCCAGAACCTCCACGAGTTACAGTGGCAGTACCTTTGGAGACACGCTTCCATACGCTGTGAGGTGTCTTTATTTGCCGTATCACAGGTTACATTGAATCGCACCGAGATGAGTGATATTCAAATTTCCACGGAGGAGTCAATTGGCCGAAAGCAATGTACCCGGGCTTTCGATTGATCAAAGATGATGATGAGGGACTATTTACCACCCCCGCCAGCAAGAGATAGAGGCGCCTGAATGATGATGATGATGATATAGTGTCGTGACACTCGACACTGGTGATCTATGAGCCTCGCCAGAATGAGGAAGAAGTGGAACAAGTTAGAGAAGTCGAGGCACAGGAGCAGCAGCCCTTTGATATACTATATGAGGTGCCCGATTGGCTTAGAGATAGAATGCGAAGAAGCCCGAGTGAGGAGGTTGATCCAGCAGTTGAGATGGAAGAGTTTTTGAACCGGATCAGTGCTCCTCCACCCAAGAAGAAGGCAAGAAAGCCGGAAGATCTCCACGATGAGGATGGCTCGCATTTTCACGCTAAGTTGTCCCACGAAGCCGCAGTGTGACCGAGGAAGCAGCCTCGAAAAATTATGTGTCACCACTCTTGACTTGGGACGCCTTCATCAAGCTCGCCGCATTGTTGAGGAGTGTGATAACTCCCTTCCTTGCCCTCGGGCGATAGATTATTCATTGAAAGAAGGAAGTATAAGAAGTTGAAACGCAGAACACAAGGCTTAGTTGATATGTTCGCCAGCTTGTCTCGCTCGAGGGCAAGTGTACCAGTGATAGAGCCTCCGGCGGATATTCCTAGAGAGTCGATCAGCAGCTTAGTAGAGTTGGGGAGAATGGCACAGGAGGCAGACAAATGGGTCACAGGAGTTCGTACTGAGACAGAGAAGTTCATGGAGGACCTTGCCTTTGCCTTTCAGCAGGCCTCTTCTATTTTGGCACGGATGGATGCGGTGGATCATGCTTGGGGCGATGCTTCCATCTATCAGAGTAAGGTGATCCAGCGTCTTGAGGTGTTGAGGCATGTGCCATTGCAGTTGCTGATTGATGGAGGTGTCATTCAGGCGAATGACCCATATGATTTCTCTCGGTGGTATTCTTCGGCTATCACAGGGCGTGGCTTCTTCGATGCAAAGACAGTTTATTCCGTGATATACGTACAATATTATAGATGGAGTTCACTTTCGAGGCCATATTTGCTAGGCGTCAACTCGATGAAATAAGTTTTGGATACTTGAGGGGTTTGGTCGTTCCCTTCTTCTGCATGCCAGACCCACAGGATGACTGAGGCCACATCTCCGATGACCAGATACCTGTTAGAGTTTCAGTTGGATTGTGTTCCGCCTATTTCAGTTCATGAGGTTGAGGCCGTACTTGGCAGATTTGTTGAGTTGGCAGTCAGAGAGAAGGCCAATGGGAACACGCTACTGGATGAAGATCTTCTAGAAGACTGAGCATTTATTACATTTGCTATTTTGGGAGTGAGTGGGAATCTTTGATTCATTTAATGTACCACTCCCTATTCTGGCAGTTTTTAGGGTTAGGGCTGAGGTGGCACGATTCTGGCCACTCTATTGATTGTAACCCTAGCCGTCCTTTGGGACTTGGCTAGCTATAAAAGGGGGAGTCCCCCTCATTTGTATTTCATTAGGAGTCAGAATCAGAGTAGACATTGAGAGAGCATTAGCTTTAGAGCTAGATAGTGTAACATTGTAGAGCATTTTTGCATCATTTGGAGAAGAGAGAAAGTTTTCCCTTTGAGAACTTTTGAAGAGATTGTTGTGTAACACATTTTATGATAATAGATCTTTTCATTGATGATGAAATTCGTCTTGTCATGAAATGCTAGCAAGGTTTCTTCTTCCTTTCGTATCCAAGTAGATTAGATTCATGCAAGTAGCTTACTTTGGTGTGTGTTGTTTTATTGAGATAGCTTCGCTTTATTCCATACCACTAGCGGCTGGTTGATGATAAGTCTGCCTTGTGTGGTCAACTGGACATTATCTTGTGTCTAACTTCGGTTGTGGTTTACATACTTATATGCGTTGTTCTGATGGTGTACGTATGTTAAACTATAACTTGAATACCTTTCGCTATCCCCTTTGAAGATTGCACCGATTTTGCTGAGGCTGTCCGACGGAGGCTAGGTGAAATCTGGTTGAAGTCTATCAAAATGAAGCTCTACATACCCTGCATTTAGAATAGAATATAAATTTCTTAGGCCCTTTCCCCTTTACTTTCCGTATATTTCTTATTAGTTTTAGGAGAGAGATTAAATTGCCAAATCATACATGAAAGAATTCCCCTTCAAAATCATACATTAGCTGCTGACTGCAAGAAATCTGGACAATTGTGTAAGTCCCCTCGTACGAACACAGCAATACACATCAACCAAACTGGGTCTATTCGCACTAAAGGAACCTTGGAGTTGAACATGCGAACTTTCTCGCAATCTTAGCGCATGGAATACTTTGATTAAGAGAGAACGGAGTAGCCCCAAACTATTTTGTTCTTCGGCTGTTTGGTATGGTCACAAAAACCGCATCAACAAAGACCAAGACCTCCTTTTATAAACTTGTGATGAATTTCCAGAAGCTTCTAGAAACCCTAACTTTCAAATTTGAACTGTCTTCTTTTCCCTCCAATATGGGCGCCCCCTTTCTCAAGGTTTAATTTAACTTTATTTTAAAATCTTTTCCTTCATAAAAAGGTGTCCTTTTCTCCAAGTAATATTTTGAACTTTAAAATATAATAATTCACCTCAATGAGGCGTCCACCCATAAAGCCCACCTTTTAAAACAACTTAAAGTTCAATCACTAGGCTAAGGGGGGTCAACAGTAAAATATAACATTAAAATATGACTTTATTTAAATAATCTGAACTTATCTCTCCAAATGTGCCCCAAAGCCAAAATGAACAAGCCAACTGAACTGACTGAAGAAGAAAGCCAACTAATCAGGAGCCAACATGTCAACTGCCAAAAATAGAATTTACTAAAAATAGTAAATTCTTGAAAGTGCTCAGAAAGCCGAACCAAAACCACCAACGCGAAGCTCTCAGAAAACCCAGAAGGAATCCGCAATCCAAGTTCACCATTTCCAAGTGCAAGCTCCGCAAAAAGACGAAAACGTCCTCCAAGAAGTTTGGAAACCCTGATTCGAGCTTCTGCTTAGCCTACGAGTTTCCAGAAATAGGCTAAATCCAAATGAAGAGCGTAGGGCTAAATTGGGGACATTACAGTCCGCCCTTCCCAAAATTGCTTGACCTCAAGCAATGCCACCACAACTCTAGACAAACTCAAACTACACCAAACCAAACCAAGTACAATCCCAGGGTCCCATATCCGTCTGAAGGAGGACCCACCATGCTGATGCTGCACCACTCTGATCTCATCAGTGAAGACATCTCGCCAATGCTGCACCAACCTTCCTTGTAACTCTAGAATGTTACTGTCTGTGATACTCAAGCTGAAAAATCTTAAAGGACTCAGACCAGCTTCATGCGACATCTCATGTCCAAGAGACCCAAAGTCAACAGTATCAACCATACCACTGTCAACCACAATGGATAGGCTGCTCAACTCAAAATCAAACTCCTCAACATACCTCCACATTGTAACAAACGAAGCCCTGATGGGAAAATTGATATCTTCAAATCTTCTTGCAAAGAGGAAAGCAATCCTTTGCAAGAGCTCAACAAATTCAGCCTCATGTCTTCTCCTGGAGCTACTATGCATCAACTGAATTATACCGACACCACCATGAAGACTTCTAATCACTCTTACTGTTCCAACTCCAAGAGTCTCAGAAGGGAAAGCCAAAACATGTGGAAGTTCGTTGTCCAAAACCAATATAGTAAAGAAACTATCAAAATTTGCTTCACAAACCTCCATAGGATGAACTCCAACAGTAGAATAGGTGCGAAGGAACAAATAATCTCTGCTGTTCAAGGCCGAAGTCAGCGAAGTGCAATCTGATTTTAGTACCTCACACAAGAAAAAACAGCAGCACCAAAGAAATTCCCAAGTGTGAGTGTATGATATGAGCATAGAGTTGCAAGGTAACACCTCAAAAATGGCCGGAAAACAAACTAGAGCAATCTCCAACTGAAAACTACCACCTCGTTGGCAAGTGGTGATGGGAAAACTCTCCCAAACGAGAGTAACTCCACAAGTAACAGGGCTGGTCTGCCTCCAACCAGCAAGCTCGAGTCTCAAAATCTGCTCTTGTCTTAGCCAAGGATCAAGGCTAAGAGCAACCAATTGTTCCTCTTTCCAATCCATACTCAAAACTTCTCTCCAATCCATTTGTCGATGAACAAACGGAACCAACAAGGGGCTGGTAAAGAAAGTCACAACATCATTAATACTGAAATTTTGATCCTTATCCTTCAAAAAGTCCTTCTTTCCACAAGTAATAAGCTCTATCAACCCATATTGAGAATCCCAAGCATGGATACCCAACTGAAAGTGATCTCCAACATACTGAAAAGAAAACTCAACACATTCCCAAATGCTAGTAAGGATCAAGTGCATACTGAAGAGATTGATGCCTCCGCTAATGAACCTTTGAAGCCTATCCATGAAAGCTTCAACAACATTGGAGCATGAACTATTAAATGACTTCAAATCCAAATCCAAAAATAGACCAATATGTGCCAAAGTATTGTTCAACCAAAGGGATGGATTGACAAGCATGCAAACACCAAGTTCTGGTCCATCTTCATTCCCTTCTTCATGAGTAACAAGACTAAAATCTTTGCTTCTTGCTGCTGTACTGAAGTTACCAGCTGCTGCCAAATCTTGCCTTGTTAACACCTTGGTGTCGAAGATATTGAAATCTCCTCGAATCAACACTTCCCATGTATAGACGTCATCCTCAAACCCACTTATGCGTTCATTACTAATCAACAGACGTGGCACTTCCTCATGGAGTGATATCGAGGCATCCAAGCACTGGAAACCAAACTCAGTTTCATTCTCCATTTCATCCTCTACTTCATAGAGAGGATTATCATAACTTTTCTCATCACCTTCTTGAAAAAGAGGATTGTCATAAACTTGAAAGTCATTCCTTTCATCTTGCTGCTCCAAATCTGCACATGCAACCTTTGATTTTCTTGTGAAACCTTCAAGATCAAACTCCTCTTGAAGACTATCAATCTCATCAATTACTTGCTTGATTTCTCCAGCTCTTCGTGCATCCTCTTGCTCCTTGAAAAGTTTGAAATCTGCAAACTGATCTTCAACCTTTCTTAGAGCCAACTGAGTTTCTTTCAACTTGTCCTTTGTTGATTTAAGCTCCAAAGTGAGCTCATCAACCATACTCTCCCTTTCTTCGAAAACAATGAAGGCCTTCTTTGCAGATTCAACGGCATGATCTCTATCTTCAATCAAGCCTATGTACTCGGATTTCATGGTCTCCAAGGAATCTTTGATTAGTTGCAATTTAGGAAGAGCAACTTCATCCTTAACTCCACTTTGTCTCTCTTCAAATTGAGCCTTCCAATAGAGATCATCAACCAAATTGTGTGTGCGATCAAATAGGGATAGCGCTTGCACTTCTTTTTCAAAAGATACCTTGCATTGATCTTTCCACTCATGAACATGCATAGATGGTGAACTGCTGATAGGCTGCAACTGAAAATCAGAACTTTGTTTTTCATCTTTGCTACCCTCATAGCTGCTCCAAGACTCCTTTCCTTCACCACCTACTAGCTGAAATTGCTCAATATCACAAAGAGAATTAGACTCCACAAATTCTTCAATCCAATGCTTACAACCAGCTTCAAGCATTGATAAATTGGATTTGTGTTTAGGAACTCCATCAAACTTTCCATCGTCAAGAGCCATATGATCTTCAAGCTCCACTTCCACCTCACTATCTTCATGATCAAAGTTTATGGCAGCCCCCTCATAGCTTGCAAAGCAATCAGAATTTTGAACTTCATCAGGATCAAAGGGAAACTCATCCCACACAATTTCTTTGTCATCACTAAATGCCTTCACTCCTGGATCCCAAGTGCTAGAGGATTGATTGTTTTGATCAAAAGGAAAGTGCTCTTTGTGCTTCTCTTGGAGGGTTGACTCTTTGAATAGGTCACCACCCAACTCACTTAAACTGATATCTTCATACATACCTCCCTTCAATGGCTTGGTTTGAAGATCAAACCCAAAACCACCCTTGACACTGTCACTATAATGAAGTAAAGAATCTTTAGTGCTAGCTGTTTGGGAAATTTTATCATCTATATCTTCAATGAACCCATCATCTATAGGTATTTTTCTGATCTCATCATGAATAGTCATATGTATGCCAAAAAGGTCTTCTTGATCACTTGTCATAACTTCATCTTGTGAAAACTCTTGAGCTTTTTGGCCAGCAACATAGAAAGAATTATCCATCACCACATCCTCAACAAATGGAGGCATAAACACTACGGCATCTTTACCAATGATATCATTATGGTAATGATCAAAAGCTGGTTCAAGGACACCACTAGTATTCTCCTCATCAATGCACTCATCCCATACAATAGTTCTACCAACATCTTCTGTGAAGCCCTTAGTATCAAAACCTTCATGGGATAAATCCAAATTAGGATTCAAGTCTGCTGCTATATTCTTTTCACCGAACTGATCTTTGTCACTTGCTATCACATGCAAGTCTAGGGGGGTATTATGGGGCTCTCCCACACACTCCTCAACCGTCAAGGTTTCTATATCAAACTTACGATCATTTTGAGGTGACATGTGCACCTTGCTTGTGCCACCTTCAATATTAGTTGACTGATTTTTCTCTTCTTCATGTTCATTTGTGGGCTGCAATCCACAAACAGGCACTTCTTCTTCCTTCATTGCACCTGCAACCATGGCATGTTCTGCTTCCTCCTTAATCATTTTCTTGATGTAGTTGACCATAGCCCGCTTTCCAGGGTGATAAATCACCACACAATCCAAAAAGGTATCAAATGAAACATCGTTCTTAAACTCCTCTGTCATGCTCTGATAATCTTTATGGAGTTTGGCAGCCTCATGTTCACATTTCTTCTTGAACTGGCATTCTTTAGAAACCCCAATCAAATCCAACTTCTCAGACTTAGCATAAATCTTTCTGATTCCACACCTTAACTCAGGATCCTTCAAAAGCGTACACAAATCATGCATTAACTCAGGTAGAGACTTCTCTGTAGTCATCTTTCTCTGTTCGTAGTGTCTGGTATCTCTGTCACTCATCTGACAATTAAATCATTAATTACTTTCACAGGATGGCAGGAACTTCTGCTCTGATACCATTGTAAAGAACCGGACCAAATTTTTTCCGATTTTTTAATGCAATTACAACAACATACAGAAGGCACCCGTTAGGGTTAGATAAATCAACCAACAGTTACAATATAACTCTTTGCCAAGAATGCGCACTCAATCTCAACAAAAGAGAGGCTGTCATATGGCGAGAGGATCGTCAGTACAATAAATCAGAACTGCAACTGAAAGTAACTCAACACCAAGTATGTGCTACCCAAACCAGAATGGAATGAGGCGACCATTTGGTGGAGATTCAAAGAAATACAAATGCAACTTCGAATAAACTCAACACCCAGAATGTGCTTTCAAACCCGGAGTGGGAATGGAGCTACCATAGGGCGGAGATGAAAGATATTACAATGCAATTCAACTGTAGATAGGCGGCAAGCCAGCCTCTTCCACTTATTCAGTGGGCAGTTACAAATATGAGATTAGCAAGAATAAGAAAGATGCTGACAGTACTACTGTTCAGCTTACAATATCAGAGATTTATCTGTTAAGCACAAGATAAGAGTGTTCCCAATGCTGCAACAAAGTACAATGCTTTCCTTAATACTCTCAATGTCTCTCCTTTCAAAACCTAACTCAAATGATAGATTCTATGCAAGCTGTTATGACAGAACCAAGACTGAAAATGATAACCAGCAGTACAGTAAACTCAATGAAATGCACACAACTCACTCAAAACTGACCCAAATGACTTCAAATCTGATGCAATAGACCCTCAAGAAGATGGCGCCTAGCTTAGTTATGAGAAAGGACAGCTAAAAGTGGCTATTAATTAATGGCACGGATCCCAAAGCACTCCAGAAAGGGGCCCTACAAGGAATGACGAATTTGCTTTATAAAATCATAAACTTCGTATTAAAATCTGCAAATATTCATGAAGGGTCTCTTCCAAGAGAAAACCAATGAGACAATACCCAGAACAACTCTTTTTGTATTTTTTGATTTATGAGTGAAACTATAGATTCAGCCCTGTTATCAGCAACTCCAGAAAATGACATAAAATGCAATAAACTGAACTACATAAGTAAACCCAAACTACAAATGCAAACCTCACTACAAAATGTCACTCAAAAAGCAAACCTCTCCACTAGGTGCTATCTCTCAAGCACGAAGTCGAGCCAAGGCTAGGAGGCATTCATTCCTCGAAGCAATCCAGCAACCATTTCGGCAGCATAACAATACTCAAGATATCAGATACTGAAAATGAAGACCAAGACCTCCTTTTATAAACTTGTGATGACTTTCCAGAAGCTTCTAGAAACCCTAACTTTCAAATTTGAACTGTCTTCTTTTCCCTCCAATATGGGCGCCCCCTTTCTCAAGGTTTAATTTAACTTTATTTTAAAATCTTTTCCTTCATAAAAAGGCGTCCTTTTCTCCAAGTAATATTTTGAACTTTAAAATATAATAATTCACCTAATGAGGCGTCCACCCATAAAGCCCACCTTTTAAAACAACTTAAAGTTCAATCACTAGGCTAAGGGGGGTCAACAGTAAAATATAACATTAAAATATGACTTTATTTAAATAATCTGAACTTATCTCTCCAAATGTGCCCCAAAGCCAAAATGAACAAGCCAACTGAACTGACTGAAGAAGAAAGCCAACTAATCAGGAGCCAACATGTCAACTGCCAAAAATAGAATTTACTAAAAATAGTAAATTCTTGAAAGTGCTCAGAAAGCCGAACCGAAACCACCAACGCGAAGCTCTCAGAAAACCCAGAAGGAATCCGCAATCCAAGTTCACCATTTCCAAGTGCAAGCTCCGCAAAAAGACGAAAACGTCCTCCAAGAAGTTTGGAAACCCTGATTCGAGCTTCTGCTTAGCCTACGAGTTTCCAGAAATAGGCTAAATCCAAATGAAGAGCGTAGGGCTAAATTGGGGACATTACACTCTACAACTCCACATTTTCTTTGAAATTTGTCTTGATACAAGACTTCACAAATTTTTGTAACTTTATTATTGTGCAATTGCGAAACCTGGATGATTCTACCTGAATCCAACTAGGGCAGATGGTCTCACTACCAAAACCAGATACCCTTAAGAATTTTGTCCTAGGGTTTAGAGCTCTAAAAACTCTTCAAAAACCAAGAAGAAATATAATAATCTGCATACCTCAAATGAGCCCCATTTCCGAATTTCATATACTTTCAAAGAAACCCACTTGAAATTTACTGCTCAAATCATATTAAGCTCCTTTTTTAATAAAGTGACTTAATAAAGTACCTTTTTAAAAAATTTCCTTAACGTCACTTCAATCTAATTATTTAATATTACCCTTTTAAATGTATTTTTTTGCCAAGCAATATTGAATATTTAAATTAATTAATTCCCTTAGCCCTTTGGCTTAGCCTACACAAATTAAATAGGCTAACCCAAAACATTAGGTGATCACTCCGAAAATGGGGACATGAGAGTCCTCCCTTCCCAGAAATGCTTGCCCACAAGCAATTGCAACCCTATATTCTGCAAAATACCATCAAGTGACAAGTATCTCCATCCAATCCAGTACTTTGTGATCACCCTACTCAACTTGTGGCTGCATCTCTCAAAGAGAATATGAAGAATGTTATGTGAAGTGAGCTCTGGTGGCCAACTATGAAGCACAACTAGCCAAACACACTCGAACTCAATTTGGCTCCATTCCCCAAATTCCAAAAACCTGCTCCCCTTCCATGTATTCTGCTTGTGTAGCTATAGGAACAAGGATGCATAACCCTCAACAACATGTACCAAAACTCCTTACCTCCAAAGGCTCCACCATCCATGAGTTTTAAGTCTATCAAAGAAAAAACACTAAACAAAACCAAAGTCCTAAAGAGACTCATGTCTCGACAAGTAATGTATGATATGATCTTTGAAGCACGACCGCTTGTACCAAGTCTTTTGCTGCTCCACTCTGATACAATCAATACCACACCAAAAGTTGTGAAGTAACTCAGCATGAGCCTTGTGAAGTAGTGTACCAATTACACCAATCCCTGGATCCCAAATCATCACACCATTACACCCACTAAAAATGAAGAGATAGATATCTCTCATAGTGTCACCATCATCAACTATCCATCCCACTCTTAATGATTCCCTATGGATGTGAAAGATGCCCACCACAAGTCCATAGAAAAACATACCAGCCCTTACTAGGCTGCTGATAAAAATCAGAACAGCACCAAACAAACTGAAAATCATACCTATAATAGTGCAAAAGGTCCCTCCAAAGTCATATGATGATAGGATCTTATCATCATGCCAGCCTCCAATGCTGAAGTAGTGATCCCAACCTCTCCAATCCATCCAATCAGTTGTTGTCCTCAAGGTATACCCTGAAAACTCCCTCAACAGCAAGGTAGGACAGCCATCTATCAACAATGTATGAGTTAGAAACCAATGGGTTAGGGTTGGAATACTTCTACCCTCATGCTCATCTTTGTGCCATAGACCATAGTCCATTTGAAACTCAATTATATGCCACCCAAAAACAAGTACCTCTAGGACATCTTCATACCTTGGATCATAAACCAGCTAAGACTCCACACCTCCACGTACATACCCATCACCATCAAATGTCTCTATGACTAGTGTCACTAGTTCTGCAATTGGAGCAGCCTCATACTCCACCAAGGAATCTTCAACACATGCATGCATATCACTATTGGCTCGACCACAAGGTGTGTGCTCAACTATCTCATCCATAACCATGACTTGAGCCTTTAATGGGCTCTCCAAAAGAGGTGTCTCATGGTTCACATGATGCACACTATGTGTACAAACCAAAGTTTTTGAATCATACCTCTCCTCATGTCCATGCAAATCGCCATGCCTAAAAATACTCTCCATTCTTTTTGTTGAGACAACTCTAAGGGCACCATTAGACATTCCCCTGAAGACAACTTTCCTGCCATCTACCTTAAACTTGAATTCCATGGTCTGGAAGTTTTGTGAATACTTCCCAAGAGAATGTAGCCACTAGATGCCCAAAATAGCATTGTTCTCTCCTAAGTCCACCATATAAAAGTCATCAGTAATTGTATGGTTACCTATCATGATGCTCATCTGTGGAACCTTCTGCCCACAGGAAATCCGATATCCATCTGCAACCATGACATTAAACCCCCCATGCTGTCATGTCCCCTTCTCAGTGACATCTCTTGGAGCACAGGATTAGCCTATCATTCGACCCTCGTAGGCTGATAGTTTGGATAGAGGGTCATTTCGGAGCTTGGCTCAGCTTCAGTTGGCAGTTCTTGATCAGTTGGCTTTCGTTCGGGCTCATTCGGACACTTCTTGCAGAAGTTGCTATTTTTAGCAGTTCTTGGCAGTCAGCGTGGGACCCCTGCTATTTTTAGCAGTATGGTTTTGGCAGTGTTCAGAATCACTTCAGTGTTCGTCAGCTTCAGACGGATTAGGCATCGGATGATTAATGAGAGAGATATTAATATTTAATTGTATTAATTAAATATTAATTATTTGGAGATTATAATATAAAGTTATAATAATTTATTATAACTTAAGTGATTTGGATTGAGGGGTCGCCCATCATCAGAAAGGGGCCAGTTGGTGATTATATTTTATAATTAAAAATTGCCCGGAGACTATTGAAATATTAAAATAATAAAGAAGTCGAATTCTTTTAAAATCCCTATCTTTTAGGAATTCGCACTTTTGAGAGTATAAGGCAATTTTCATTGGGATTTGAGCCATTATGTGATTATTGATTTTGGAAATTGATCAAGTTTGGTCTGAGCAAGAAGCTTTAGGGTTTCAGTCTCGAATTCCTTGGGGAACGAGCCATCTCCATTGGAAGCAGTTCAGAGGGTGTGAAATAACACCTGATTTATTGCCAGCACAGAGGTTTCTTCATCCAGAGGAAATCATTGAACTTCACAGATAATAGATATTCAGGGGTTTCAGTATTTCATTCATCCAGAAGAGTTCTTATACCAAGGCGCCTAATTTTTTATTGCTATTCTGGAGGCTTTAAGGGAGCAATACATTTTACATTGATTGCTGCTGCAGCTGTACCTGTTGTACCTGGCCGTACCATTTAAAGAAGCCGTCCCTTTTCTTCCAGAGCAAATCGCCTTCATACTTTATCATCTGACTCCATCAAGAGGGGCGCAAATATCAAGGGAGCCTTTGTGTGGCGTCTGGCAAAGGAGAAAGGGTTTAATCATTGCAGTCGTACCATTATCAGCAGTCATTTATTGCAGCAAGAAAAACCAGGTTTTTACAATAAAAATCATTGTTTTTAGATTGCATGTCATTGGATATTTATTGTAATTGTTTCAGAAGCTTATATAGTAATCAAGCATCAGTATTGGCAATAGATTATTGTATTTCCGGAGATGTATGAATTTCTCTAGATTTTATATTATTTATTTGCAAAAAAAATCGCACCTTTACATTTATGCTCAAAAACGCAAAAACCACAAAAAAATCAAAAACGTCAGAAAAGACAAACAAAACTGTCAGATTTGAGAAACAGAGGAAACTAGGGTTTCTATAGTGGTATCAGAGCTAAATCCTGCCATCCTAAGGGTTTAGCAATCTTATGCAGCCAGAATAGTTTGGCTCTCACAGGTATTACACACGCAGACGTGCTCTAATTGACAGGGAACAGAGTTTGAGCAGGCAACCAGGAAACATGGCTGACAGGAATGACAGGGCTGACAGAACAGATATACCTAGGACTGAGATCCCACCTAATAACAGAGATCAGGACGATGCAGAGGTTTTGCATGCACTCAGAGATCTTCGTGCAGGTCAACGGCAGTCCGATGATGTATTACAGCAGTTGGCAGTAGCACTTCAGAGATTGGGTACTCCTAGGAGACCGTCACCACATCGTGACGATGAGAGGAGTGAAGCAGGGTCTCGCAGGGCACCTAGGACAGCCTCACGGATAGCAGACAGGCCTACCAGGCCTACATTTGTGAGACAGGAGGCCAAGGAGGCTATTGCAGAGGAGGAGCATGAGGAGTTGTTCGCTGATATGCTTATGGCAGCGAACGAGGAGTGGGAGTTGGTACCACCAGAGGTCGGAGAGCGGATCACTTTTGATAGTCTTATTACTCAGAGGCGAGAGCATCACAGAGGTCGACAGGATTGGAGACCTAGGTACCAAAACAATGACCTAAAACATGCAACCAATAGGCTTAATCTAGCGATGTTCGATGGTAGTGGTAAAGTGACAGCTCAGGCTTGGATTAGTAAGCTGGACACTTTTCTTGGATTAGTAAGCTGGACACTTTTCTTACATTACGTCCGATGGCTGAGAGAGATGCCATTCGATATGCGACACTGCATCTGGAGGGGGTAGCTTACGACTGGTGGCACCACGGGATGGTGACGTTACAGCATGACTGGATCACATCCTACCAGGAGTTTGTTGACAGGTTGGTTGAGCGTTTTGACAGGAAGGATCCTAAATCCTACTTCAGAGACTTAGCTCAATAGAGACAGAGTGGCAGTTTGGAGTCCTACATTTGTGACTTTCAGAAGTTATCAGTTATGGTTCCGAACATTTCTGAGAGGAGATTGGTAGTACTCTTCATGGAGGGTTTGATAGAGCCACTGAGAGGCTGGATCAAAGCCTTTGATCCTCCTTCATTACAGGAGGCGATGAAGAAAGCACGAAGCATGGAGTTAGCAGCACCGTCTAGTAGATTTAACTCCAGAGGTAATTCTTCATTCAAGGATAACAAGGGCTTTAACAGAAACAGGGACAAATCTGATTTTAGCAAAGAAAAATCAGACTTTAAGAACGATTCAAAAGGTAAATCAGCAGCTCCACCTTTGGATCGTGAGGCCCTTAATGACCTACGCAGGAAGAAGCTTTGCTTCTACTGCAAAGGACCCTATGACGCCAATCACGATAGTCCTCTAAGACCTAAGGGCAAGGCAAATCGAGTGATGTGGGCGTACTACGAGGACTCAGAATCAGAAAATTCCGAACAGCAGGAGAGTTCCGAGGATTCAGAGTCAGAGGCTTCAGAGCCTAGAGCTGAGACAAAGCCAGAGTTACAGATACAGGAGGCACGCCTATCTAGCATTCAGCAGGAGGGCTCTTTCAGGATTCGGGGTGTGTTAGCAGGACAGAGGGTCATTACCCTCCTTGATACAGGAGCTACACACAACTTTATAGATGCTAGATTCGTTGAGAAACGCGGACTCATCACTGAGGAGTTCGAGGGCATTAGAGTCAAGGTGGCCGATGGGTACACTTTGAGGTGTGAACGCATGATAAAGGATCTCCCTTTACGCCTGAACAATTATGAGTTCAAGGCTGATTACTATGTGGTTAACATGGGAGACATTGATTTGGTCTTGGGAATGAAGTGGCTTCATTCATTGGAGGAAGTCACTCTTCGTCTCAAGGACATGGAGATCCGTTTTGATGTTGACGGGAAGACACACATACTTAAAGCAATTCGGGACAGCGACCTCAAAACAATTTCTTTTCGTCGGATGGAGAGGCTCATGCGTCACGACATGGTAGAGTGGGCTGCCAAGTGCACTTTGGCACCTATACAGGGGGGACAGCAAAAGACAGAATATCATCCGGACATTCTGCAGTTGAGAGTCAAGCATGATAAGGTGTTCAGTGATATTCTGCCAAGTAGACCTCCAGACAGAGGCATAGAGCACATTATTGAGCTCGAGGAGGGCGCTAAGCCCATTATGATAACTCCTTACAGGCATCCTAAGAGATTGAAGGATGAGATAGAAAAGACAATAAAGGAGTTACTTGCTATGGGTCACATTCGACCTAGCAAGTCACCATTCGCTTCTTCGGTTGTCTTGGTTAAGAAGAAGGATGGAACATTACGCATGTGCATTGATTACAGGGTCCTGAATAAGAGGACGATCAAGAACAGGTATCCGATACCGAGGATTGATGAGCTCCATGGTGCCTGTTACTTTACTAAAATTGATTTACGGTTGGGGTATCATCAGATCAGAGTCCGTGAGCAGGATATAGAGAAGACTGCCTTCCGATGTCATTGTGGGCACTTCGAGTTCGTAGTGATGCCATTTGGGCTCACTAATGCGCCAGCCACTTTTCAGTCTACGATGAACAGGGTTTTTCATTCATTGCTGAGGAGGTTTGTGTTGGTTTTCTTTGATGATATCCTCATATACAGCAGGACTTGGCAGGAGCACTTAGCTCACCTGGAGATCGTGTTGAGTATCTTGGAGAGGGAGTCCTTGTACGCCAAGGAATCCAAGTGTGACTTGGGAATGATCGAATTGCTATACCTAGGTCACATTATCAGTGCAGATGGAGTGCATATGGATCCTGAAAAGATCCGCGCCATTATTGATTGGCCTACACCGGCAAACCTGACACAGTTGAGAGGGTTTCTCGGTTTATGTGGATTCTACCACAGATTCGTGAATGGTTATTCACGACATGCAGCCCCGATGACAGATTTATTGAAGAAGGGGGCATTTGTTTGGACTTCTGAATCACAGGAGTGTTTTATGAAGTTTAAGGAGTTGATGACCACATGCCCTGTTTTGGCACTACCCGACTTTACAAAGCCTTTCGAGCTTCAATGCGATGCATCAGGTGAGGGCATTGGTGCGGTACTTATGCAAGACAAGCACCCGATTGTGTATGAGAGCCGCAAGCTTAGAGGACCAGAGAGACTGTATAGCATATATGATAAGGAGATGCTCGCGATTATGCATGCCTTAGCAAAATTTCGACAATATCTTGTTGGCAGCAAAAACTGATCATAACAGTTTGAGACACTTTTTGGGGCAGCGAGATCTCAATGATAGACAGCAGAAGTGGGTCAGTAAGTTGCAGGTTTATGACTTTGATATTTCATATATCAAAGGTACACAGAACGTAGTGGCTGATGCACTTTCACGTAGACCATATTTGAGCGCTATGGTTCATATTTCAGAGGACTGGAGGCATATGATAGTGGCAGAGTATGCCAAGGACACTTGGGCCTCCAGCATTGTTGAGGGATCGACAGTTGATACTAGGTATACACTTGTGAATGACTTGATCATTTACAAGAACAGGATATATTTGATCCCAGGTTCAGAGGTGAAGAACATAATCATGCGAGCCTTTCATGATGTACCGACTACAGGACATCCCGGGTACTTCAAGACCTATAGACAGATTCGGGAGAGATTCACCTGGAGAGGACTCAAGGCAGATGTTCTTCAATACGTGCGTGAGTGCCCTGTTTGTCAGCAGAACAAGCAGGAGAACCGATACTGGCGGCGGGTTATTGCAGCCACTTCCGATTCACGGCGGGGAGTGGGAATGCCTGTTGATGGACTTTATTACGGGCTTGCCTAAAGCCCAAGGGCGAGATTGCATATACGTAGTTGTGGATCGGCTTACGAAGTATGCCCACTTCTTTCCGATCACCACAACCTACACAGCTACACAGGTAGCAAAATGTTCTTTCGTGAGGTGTTCAGATTACATGGATTGCCTCGAAGCATTGTGAGCAACAGGGATAGTCGGTTCTTGAGTCACTTCTAGCAGGAGGTGTTCAGACTCTGTGGGACCGAGCTCACTCCGAGCACTAGTTACCACCCGCAGACTGATGGACAGACGGAGATTGTAAACAAGTGGGTGGAAGGTTACCTCTGAAATTATATTGCAGGGCAGCAGAAGGCATGGGTCAAGTGGATTCACTTGTGCGAGTATTGTTATAATACGACATACCACATGACTATTCAGATGTCTCCTTTTATGGCGTTGTATGCGTATGAGGCGCCGAGTTTTCTAGATCTGCTACTGAGCGACAGCAGAGTGCCGAGTGCTGGAGACTTATTGCAGGAGAGTCAGGATACTCTGAAGGCTCTCAAGGAGAATATCGCAAAAGCACAAAATCAGCAAAAGCAGTATGCGGATCAGAAGAGGACGGAGAGGCATTTCGAGGTTGGTGACACGGTTTACCTCATGCTGCAGCCCTACCGTCAGTCCACTCTTAGGAAGAGTGGGTCAGAGAAGCTTAAGCCACGTTATTACGGTCCTTTCAAGATCCTGAGGAGAGTTGGCGAGGTGGCTTACGAGCTTCAGCTTCCAGCAGAGAGCAGGGTACACAATGTATTTCATGTATCACGCCTCAAGAAGGCGTTGGGACATCGTGTGGTACCATCTGCAGTTCTACCTCCCTTAGATGATGAGGGAAAGTTGATCTTAGTACCTGAGTCCATCCTG